>CAOJBJ012186947.1:0-15360 GCA_948291685.1 Euphorbia celastroides | reverse complement strand
TAAATTCAATTTTTAGTGATTTTATATTTATAAAAAATGTGTTTTTAATTTTTTATCTATAAAAAATAGCTTATTTTGTCAAATTGAGGTTCATTAAAGTCTTCTTACGATAAAATTTATCATTTTGAACCTTGAAACGGAAATTAATTTACGTTATACCACAAATAAGAATGTCTATACCATTTCTAACACCTAAATTTTTTTAAAATGTACTTAAAAATATATATTTTACATATTTAATTATGGTATAAGTTCATGTTCAGTTATATTTATATTTTTATTTCTTAGTAAATATTAAAAATAATAAAAATATTAATCTGCCTGGGCCCCGCCTAAGTCTCGGAAGCCCAGGTCGCTCGACTAGCGCCTAGCGCCGTTTAAAACCTTGATTAAAATATTTAGAATCAAACATTTATTATAATTCAAAGGACATGATTTAAAAATGGATAGGTTTTTTTGTACAATTGTTTCAAAAGCCAAACAAATTAAGAAAAAAGGCAAAATTAAGAGAGAGTACTATGAGTTGAGGGGCTCGAATCGGGCCCATGCGAGGTCTAAGTAATAAATTAAGCCCAATTGCAATTTGCAATTTATGAAGGCGTGACTTTGCTAGTTTTTCTCCAAACTCAGCTGCCGTGGTAGAAATTTCTGGGTTGTCTTCCGTTTCTCTGCCTGCACGCTACAGTAAGGCTTTTTTCATACTCTCCACATATTCATAATTACTATTGTCTTCATTTTCATATGACTGTTTTGGATCTCTGCTTCTATCTTTTTATCAAACTTTTTTGGTATTTCTGAATCCGATTACCTACTACTGGTTGTTTGACAATTGAAGGGTTATTAGCTTTCACTTTGGGAATCTATCACATTTTCTACCGATTAAAACTAGTTTAGTTTGTTATTGTCAACAATTTGCTTCCCCCTAAGGACTCGGCAGGCTATTAGTTCAGTTTATGGGAGGACTTTGTTTGGATGTTCATCGTTTGACACTGTAGATCTAGTAACCTAATTTTTATGTTACTGATTTACTTTTAGGAGCCTTATGAAATAATAAAAGTTTCATTTTCTTGTGTTATATTGATTTGCTTTGAAACAATTCATTTGATAGCACTCGTTAACAGGAAATGTAATTTTGTATCTCAGTTGTGATCTGTACAATGGCTTTTGATCCTCAAATGTGCTTTCTATGTCTGACGTTTGAATCACCTGTCATTTCATTATTTGAAACCAGTTTTACTCATATAGATCATCTTATCTACTTAAATTTTTGATATGGTGCAATTCCTTGGGTGATTCTGCAGATGTTTGATGATCAAGACCTGGGATTTTTTGCCAATTTTCTCGGCATATTTATATTCGCCCTGGTAATCGCTTATCATTATGTGGTGGCCGATCCCAAATATGAAGGGAACTAACTTTAAGTGACATTTTACTACTGTTTTTAATATACAAGCCTGTTGTTAGCTATGCAGAATTAGATGTTTCATCGACTATATTAAAACTTCTGTTCCCCTTGAATGCCATTTTGTCCCAATATTTTGATATATCCTACCAAAGAAAACATGGTTCAAGTTTGGTAGTCTTAGATAAGGTATTGTTCTGTCTCTGTCTGTTAAGTCTGGGCTTTAGTGCTTGTGAGGTTATTGCACCATTTGAGCATGCTATATGAATGCTTTTATGTGAAGACTAGACCCTTGAAATATATCATTTAACGGTTATTTTTTGGTATGTGGGATTATCCAGAGACTAATTTTGCCTCATTATTTTACACTTGATTCCTTTATTTGATTCTTTTTGATTACTTGTTATCTAGTGTCAATCTCATTGAAGTTGTTATCTTTAAAGTTTGTGACTTCCTAAATTTAGAGTTCACGATCTCTCTTTCCCCAAATTAGGTATGATTAATTTGTGGTTGGTCATTTACCCTATCTGGTGGCCTTTATTGCAGTTGAGGTGTGATGTATGCCTGAAACTCAAAATGTTGTTTTGAAGATTAAGAGGCCATTCCACAGTTTTCTTTGTTATTGGACCTCGTTTGTTGTATATCAACTGGTGATTGCTGTCACAGTTCAACCTTGTGAATGTGCTTTTATTTTGCCTATCAGTTTTTCATAGGGCATGTTTGGCATTGTTGTCACAGCCGTTGTCCCAATTTACAATCTTTTCATTTAACGTTAAATTTTGGCTTTGAATAACACATTTTAATCTTCCATACTTAATGACAAGTAATTTTGGTTTTGCCTATCTTTCTCAAAACCAAAATCTGCTGGTTTTTGTAAAAGCTTGAAAATTTTTCTTTTGGCCAAAATAACTCAGGAACGCAATGCCAAACTGGCCCGTAATGAACAGTATAACTGCTTTTAGGGCATCTTAGAGTCTCTCAATGGGGTGAATCATTTCCTAGGACCAATTCAGTTCTTCTGTTGCCTTGTGATGCTAGATTTTAAATCTTGATTATGTTAGTGAGATATTATAAGCTTTTCTAAATTTTGGTGGTTTTAACAAATTAGTTGGAGGCTTGACTTTACCACATAACATGGTTTGGTGTATGTGTATCAATATCCATAACAATTCATTTGAGGATTAATTATACAAAGGTATATAGCATAATTTTTAATGGTGTCTCCATGCCTTTTCCTTTTTTCCAAAATAGGTGCATCTAGAGTCTGCAAAAGCTTTCATTTGTTATTTCTACACGTTTTCATTCCTACTTGCGTCACAAACTAGAAGATTTGGTCCAGTAGAAATAGAATGAGCACATTATGATTTATGACATGTGAAAGCCCTGAATATGATGCAGAAATAAATCCTTGAGGTGTATAATGTTAATTTCATCTCACTCAAACCTGAAAAAGACATCCTCATTTTTAATGATGGTACCTTTTGTATATGCATAGATTTTATGCTAGAGAAGAGACAAAATGCTAAATAAACATATTTGATTATGATTGCAAAATGTAAATTGGCTCTTTAATCTCAGATTGATTGAAGCAGAAGTAATGGATTCCCAGCGCTCTCTCGTTATTTCTGTTCCGAATTAGCACTCATTGATGTGTAAATTGGATCCATATGATCACGAATTATGAACTATATGCCGAAATCCCCCAATTTCAGAGTTTTAAAATCACAAATAGTATAACGCTCCATACAATGCAAAGATTGTTTTTGTCGCTCAAAAGATTGACAGAAGAAACAAAAAGGATTGTCCATACAGTACTTGAATCAACATTGATTTTAAGTCGTTTGCAAAGCGTGTGTATAAATAACTCGTATGTGATTAAATCATGAAACTGAATTAGTGTGTGATTAGAGTATGCTGAAATTTCATTAGTTCACCATAAGTTCGCTCCCACTGCTTGCTAATTAGACTATGATTATAGTAAGAATTTAAAACTGTTCAAAAAAACCGACTAATTACAGTAGCCACGTGTTAAATAACAGATGAGCAGGTATCGTTAGCTGTTATCAAACCATAATTGTCTACAATGGTAGGAATTGAATGTCAATTTGGATTGTTCGATCTGTGCGAAATCCAATTTCCCATTAACGTGCTCTATCTTAAACTTTCATTTTCAACTATATTTTATATTCCTATTAGCCAAAACGGCCATGTACTAGTATTACAAAGCATAATTCAGACCATTCTTTTGTTTTATTTGGACCAAAACACATATAATACACACAACCTAGTTAACTTACCTAATGAATTGAACAATATGTTCAAATTGTTTAGAAATTTAATGGATAAAAATGATAATCATGACGGCCTGAAACTAAACGCAACGGAGATTGCTCTGTTAGAAGTGTTCTTCGGGGCTGTAATGGTTGCAACTCTCCATTGCATCTTCAACAGCTCCAAGTACTCGGCCAACACTAGCCAAAGCCGCCCACCGAATAGAGCAAGGACTGCTGCTGTTGTGACCAGTGAATCAACGGCCACAGTTGCAGTCCCTGTGTCCAGATATAGCAAGGAATGCAACGAGGAAATGTGTTCGGTTTGCCTGTCTGAAGTTAAGGAGGGCGAAGAAATTCGAGTGTTGCCCGAATGTTTGCACGTTTTTCACGTCGATTGTATTGATATGTGGTTGATTTCACACTCTAATTGCCCGCTTTGTAGGGCTGCTACTGCTTCTGGTAGTGTCGCTCCTCAGCAGAATCATGATGTAGTTTTAAGAATAGCGACCGATTGAACTTAAAATCTCATTGAAGAATGTTTCTTAAATAGACAGTTACAGGCTAATAAGCTTCGTATTTGTCCAATACGATGACTTGTTACTTTTGTTCTACTGCTTAGAGAAAACAGTAACTAGTATGATAAAAATTACAAGTCTTCATATAGTTTTTGGGATTGGAGGATACAACTCGCCCATGCTTTGGGGAATATGGAATTGTGCCCTCCAATTCGAGATTTCTTTTCACGTTGAAGGAATCTCAAAATGGAGGGCACAGAAGTTTGATCTAATTGAGATTGGTTTATGGCATGTGAGATAAAAAAAAAATCTACTAGGCATAAAAGCTTGATCCAATTAATGAATTATACCATGTGAGATTAGGGATGTCAACTGGGCAGAAATAATTTAAAAAACTGCGTGGATCTGAATAGATTGGTGTGGGGAATAACTAAAATCTTTAACCGCATTGACGAGTGTAGGGTTAAGTTCAATGCCGAAAAAAATTTATGTGCAGGTGTGGGTGAGCCATCCCCGAACCGTGGGATCCCCACAATGCCCTGAATGAATCTCTATTTACAAAATCATAATACTATTGAAACTATATTACGTGTAAATTTCTTTTGTGTTTTGGATTTATTCCTTTTTCTTTTGTGGTGTATAAGTCTCAATTTTATTGTGATTTAGTTGCACTAAAAAATTTATGTTGCAACTTGATATAAATACCAAAAGTTGCCAATCAATCCCCATTCTAATTTCAAATTTTCGGATGGTTACAAGAGGGTATATTTGCATGCTACAACTTAATTGGAGACTTTGAGATAATCATAAACATTTAGGGTAACTTACATGGCCTAACCAATATGAAACATGGATTTGGGCAAAACACACAGCTTAGCAAAACCATATCATCCACTAACCAAAACAGCTAAAATATTTACACTCAGCACGTTCTTAATCTAAAAACGCGTTCAGAATATGTATTAGGATATATCCTGGATATATCGTGTTATATCAAGGATTTAACAGGATATATCACGATATATCTAGGATATAACATGATATATCCTGGATATAACAAGATATATCCTGGATATAACACAAAAAACCAAGATCAATGTATATATAAATTGAAAATCAAAACAATAATCGACAAAAAGAAGAACATGATATATCCAAGATATTATATCATGTTATATCCTTGATATATCATCAACAAACACAAAGACGATCGAAGACCGATTATACAATTTAAAAAAGTAAATAGAAAAGGTGCAATAGATTTCAAAAACGTAATTCCAAACGATAATAAAATCAAATAGGAACAAAAAACAAAAAGAGATTCATAAATCTAAAAAAAAAATGCTTCAGAGATCGACAAACGCTTCGGAAATCAAAATTTGATTGACAAATGCTCTGGTGGGCTCAGATCCGAATGGCGTGAGTGGGAGAAAGCAGATATGGCGTTTCTCGGAGACGGATAGTGTAGGCTCCGGCGGAATCTGAGGGATTGGACGGTGAAGAATCGGACGGTGAACAGCGAACGGCTTCGACGAGAGTGATAGCATAAATAGGGGGAGGGGGAGGAGGAAGCGGAGACACGGGGCAGCGATATCTGGCGAGATCTATGGATCAAAACTGTAATTATTTCAACTTTATTATGACCCATATAATTTTCCCAAACATTTATAATATTGTTGCACGATGAATTTGTACATCAATCTCTTATATTTGTATATCACTTACAATTTTATAGTTTTGCTTTTCGTAATAAAGATTTGAGTTTAACTTTGCTCTTTACATAAAAGTGGGATCCATAATTCATCTACAATAAAAAAATATCATTTTTAGGATTAAGATGGGAATTCTCTGTATCTAATCGACGTTGCATGGGTGTAACTGAAAAGTTAAATGTTGAATCACTGAAACTGCCACAGAAAATATTGAATACAGAGTGGAGATTACATAAACCTCATCGAATTTGCACGGTTGACATCTTGTGTGAAGTGAAAAAATGTGGAAAAAAGTTTGATCTAATTATTTGAAGACATATAAGGAATGGGCCAAAACAATGTTCTAAAGACGAGGATATTAGGCCCAAAAAATAAATCAAGAAATAGAAAGATAACAGAAACAAAAGCCGACCATGCTTCTCCTAACACATAATTTCGTATTTGTTCCACCAAACTCCATTATCCCCATTGTCTTCTTCTCCATTTCCCTCACTCATTAAAACTCCCAAATAAAAAAATTAATAATTTCACTACACCAATGGAGCAACATCCACCATCCATTTTCATGACTCCAGATCCTCCCCCTTTCCCAGCTCCCTCTAGAACCGTCGATTTCTCAGCCCTTGAATTCATCCTCGCAATAATTGCCATAATCGCAATCCCCGCCTTGATCTATACCTTCTTCTTCTCCATCAAGTGCCCTCCCTCCCCCTTCCGGCGGCGGCGGCGGGAGGACTCCGGCGACTTTTCCGGCGGAAACCCAGTTGGGAGCAAAGAGTTAGTATCCGATCTGAAGTACCAGAAGGAGACACATGTGAAGGAAGTGGGGAGCGAGTGCCCTGTTTGTTTGAGCGTATTTGCAGAGGGGGAGGAAGTGAAGCAATTGGGGATTTGTAAGCACTCGTTTCATGCGTCTTGTATAAATATGTGGCTGACTTCTCATAACAATTGCCCGGTTTGTCGGGCCTCTGTTGCTCCCAAACGCGCCTCTAATACTGCTGCTCCTTCTTCTTCTGCAAGTAGAAGTAGCGATCTTCAGCAGGGTTTGCCTGATGCTGCCAATTTGGTTTGACAACATCTGCTCTTTTCTCTGTTTTTGTTTAGTTGCTGTTCTTGTTGAAAATCATTACGGTTTTACTCGAGGAAAGCAGAAAAAGGAAGAATTTTGAGATGTTTTAGGCATTTTGCTGTGAAATTGATTACTAGTGAATTAGTTAAACAATATAGGTTAGTATGCAATTGCTTTCTGAGATTGAATTTTCGAAAAGCTTCATTTTCAAAACTCCAAGTTAAAGAAAATAGAGATTGAAAATCAATTAGTCTGAATTTCTATCGGTCTGTATCATGTGGTTCATGTACCTGTGGGTTTGCATTGTATGAAACTATAAATACAAATGAAATAAAGGAAGACAATGAAAGGAAAGGGTAGAAATTCCACATTTTGCATCGGCATCTTGAAACTTCTCCCTTTTACATTTAGTCTATTTTTCTATATAGAATATCTTAGTCCTAATGGCATGAGCTAAGTAGACTTTGAGTGTGATTTGTGCAAGGGTAGTTTCCTATTAAACTAAGAATGAAATTAATTATAAGCATAAAATAAATAATTATGTTAGTGAAGAAATGACAACTCACCTAACTATACTGTTCCATTTGAAAATTAGGGTCGGCGGTATTAATATGGAAATCGGTGTAATAATTGTGAGTTAATTTTCATGTGGACCGGCAAACTAGGGAAATTACAATGGAAGAAAAGTATTCGCTTCACCCATTAGCCTTTTATTTAAAGCTCTCTTTATTAAATTCTACTACAGTTTATCGTGTTATACTCACATCACATTGATCTTCTGCTAATCTTTAATTTTTTATTAACATTAACGTACGCGGGACTTTTAGCAATTAATTTCTAAAATTTGAAGTTTGTGCGACAATGGTTATTGAAGTTTAATTCATATTGATGAATTCCCTCAAACTCTTAAGCCAATTAAGTCAATCTCGGTCAAAATTTTGTAGACAAAAAAATTAAAGTTGTAATGTAATGAAATTATGAAAGGCTTAATGGTGATTGCTTTTGCCTTCTGTTAACAATTACTCCAAAATATCAGTGACAAATTAGACCTAGGCTTTGGTGGGTTCGGTCTGGGCTAATTAAAAATATCAAACCCAAACCTTGTCCAAGATACATAAAATAGTATTTGAGTTCAAGCCGAGCCAGGCTTTATGGAAAAATGAAAACCCAAGCCCAGTTTGAGCTTAGCAAATAATTTGTTTAAAAATTAAAATTGATAAAACCATTATAAATTTATTTTTGATAAAAGAAAATTTAAACTAAATTGAAACAGGAATGTTTAACATCCAAATTTCATGAAAAGAAGTTAGAGGTAGATGATTTTAATTATTATATTTAAAAAATTATGATAATTATGCAAATATATATAACTAATTTGACACATTTACATATAATATCGGACAGGTAGGGCCAAATTTGGGTTTCAATAGAAAAAACAAGCCCAACACACACTATTCGAGTCCAAGCAGGTTTAGGCCGGATTGAACTTTAACTCCTACATTCTAACTCAAGTCCACCCCATTTACCTCGGGCGAGTCTTGCGGGCCGTGAGCTTTCTAACAATCAAGAATAACACAACTAATAAATAGTCTCAGCAAATCAGCTCTATTTGCTGGAAGTATATATATCCAAGAAAAAATATGGTTTAGAAGAAAATAGTGTCTGGATTTACGAAGGTAGTTGACGTCAACAACAACTAAGTAGTAATTAAATGTTTAGTAAAAACTTTTGATTAAGCAAGCCGCTCTTAGGAAATGCAAGAATGAAGGTAATTAAAATATGGCCTAATGCTTGAAGAGGAACTCGAATTTGTTAAAAAATTTCGTGCTTACTCGAATTTTAAAAGTAATTATACATGTATTTCAGCTTTCAGAAAGTGCACCGATTTACTTTTTTAGTGTCACGTGTCAATTTCTGGTTGAAAAGAGAAATATAGAAAATCACATCTTTGAAACGTCAAACCAACCAGAGCTGACATGTGGCATTGAAGGAGTAAATTGCTGCACTTTTTAAAAATTGATGTATATGAGAAATACTTAAAATTTTGGAAAGGAAACAAGTTTTTTAGGACAAGTTGGAGTACCGTTTAGATTTGGACTTTTTACAAAATTACTATAAAAGAGCTAAATCTATGGAGCATGTCTAATTATTTATAAACCTCTCAAATAATTTTAGAAAACCAAATTTTTACGTGATTTCAATTAAAAGAAAAAATCGGTGGCCCTCCATCCCTTCCTCACCGACGACACCTCTGAAAAGCGAGTCAACAAGCAGTTTCTTGAGAATTAGTTATACTGATATTAATATAGTTAAAGTCATACTGATATAGTTGGCCTTCTGAAGGCAAGAATCCCCAATTAATTCCCTCCATTTGCTTCTCCAGAAAGCTCTAATTGTTTTCCCCAGTTATTACAGCTATTGCTGATTACCTCTCCGGCGATCTTCCGTACAAATTATATGTCAATGATTTAATGGTTGAAGCATCTTTGCTCTAGCCTATCGATATGCTTCTAATTATTCAAGATGCATTTTATCTGCACTCTCGTTGGTTTTTGCTTTTCTCAAAACAATGTGCCAAAAGCCAATTGTCATTTTGATATAACTTCTATAATGAATTTGTTTTACCATATTTTCTTTCTTGTGTGTATTACTACACAATTTGAATCATAGAAACAGAGCTTAAAAGCTCTCTTGTTTAGGAGATCTTTTTAGCCTTTTCTTTTTTTCTTTTTTTTAGGAACTCTTACAAAGCTCGCTATTTGATTGTAATTGGTAAAAGATAAAATACCAATTCAAACATATAAACGAGACCGAGAACTCAAATATTTAGGCATTTGCTTGCAGATGTACATCAATATCAGCCGGATCGCTCATCGATTCTTAATTTTCATTTTGGTATGATACTTTTACACTGCCTGCATAAAAGTATTACACCAATGTTCATATTAGTATAATACTTTTACATTGAATGTATAAAAGTATTATACATATTTTATTTTGGTATAATATTTTACACCATTTGTGTAAAATTGTTATACGAATTTCATTTTGGTATAATACTTTTACGTTATTTGTATAAAATTATTATACTTATTTTCGTTTACTATAATACTTTTACACGGTTTGTATAGAAGTATTATACCGATTTTTATTTTGGTATAATATATTTATACTATTTATATAAAAAGTATCATACCAATTTCATTTGTTTTTACATTGTATGTATAAAAGTAACTGCACTTAACTTTAGTTTAGATCACAATTTTAAGCTGCTTTTAACTTACAAGTATTTCATTGGGTTTATTCGGTATCACTTTCATTTCAATGCACATATTTGTTTTTCCATACAAGAGAGACGGAATTAATTACAAATTGAAAGGAAAACACTTACCATTAAATAATAAATGAACTTAAAAAGAAAAATAGAAGGAAAAAAAAAACAAATTATCGCAAACAAACGGGGAAAAAAATTCTCTCATGCAAAGGAGAATATTTGCTTAGGCTTTGTTTGACTCATATTCTCCATGTTCATTAAATTATGGTATAGTATGGTGGAGCATAGTATGGTATGGTTTTTTTAACGTTATAAGAACCATGGAACCAAATTAAAAAGGCCAGATGCATAGGAGACTCCCTGAATTTGGCCAAAAAAACCTATTGCCCCTTCAACTTTCAAAAGGTTCTATAACCTCTCGGAACTTGGCTATTTTGTTGCTCTGGTATCCTTGACGATGAATGACAAACATTTTTTAGTAATTAGAGAGTCAAATGTTTACGATGTGAAAGAGAAACAGAAGATTTAGGAATTCAAACTCTTAAATACTAAGTCAAATTAAGAATTTTAAGAGGTGAAACTATGAAAATTAGGGACTTAGATACAATATTACCGTTATAATTTGTTACTTTTTCAATTATATTAAAATAAAAAATTCAATTCATGCGTCTATCCATTCCCACGCCTAAAATTGTTATGCCAAGTCAGCATCAAGGATATCAGAACAACATAAAAGACGAGTTTAGGGGGGGTAATATGACCTTTTGAAAGTTTAGGAGGGCAAATAAAGGTTTTTTTTTCCAAGTTCAGAGAGTCTCTTATGCATTTGGTCAACAAAGAATGATATGGTATGGTAAGGTTTTTTTAACATATAAGGGAGAACTATGGAAAATCACTAAATCCATGGTTCTCAAAAATTAGAGTTTCATAATTTTGAAAATTACGAGAAAACTATACCATGAAGTAAAACCATGAAGTAAAACAAGTCATTTTTAAAACTAAATCATACTATCTCATATCATACCCACAGAAAACCATGAATTCAGACAAAACCTCAGTGTTTTTACTGAATGTTTTGAGCTTGTATTAATTTATTTCGTTTAAAACTTCTTTTTTTTGGTTGGCATCCCTCAACTTGTGATAGTCTAACATATATATCAACATATGGTTCTCCATAGGCGATGCATTCTTTATCAGTTTTTTTCCTCATCGATCATCAATCATATCAAATCAGTCAAAAGAAGAAACTCGATCATGAGTTTCATAGTTGTAAAAGATGCTATTTGAGGTGTAGCAATGAAATGTGGCATTGCAAGCCTTGTTAGGTATTGGAGCATTTGTTGTTGTTGATGTTGTAATCAAAATTGTTAAAGTAGACACATCGTTAGCAACTTCAACAATAGAATCTTCAATTGCACATATTTACTTATTATAATTAAGTTGTTACACGCTATAAGTATAATTCGATTCATACAATTACTTATCAATTCAACCGATATTCTTAATTCTTTACAACCAACCTCTTTAGCTCAGTTGGGAATATATATCATGGGAAAATTTTAAAGAGAAATGAGTTTTTTTTAAATCCTCCTTTATCAATGATTCACAATATTTTGAACCTCACATATTTTCAATTTTCAAATAATTTAATTCCCATAAAATAAATTGCGAGCCATTAATAAAGAGACAAGGGCATCTTAAAAAGAACATTTTCTCCCTAAAATTAGCTGTATTATGGTAGGTAATTCCAAATTCCCATTAATGTGTATACAGTGCACTATATAATCTAATTAATCAAACACACCACACTACTCAATTAGTCATAAGTTGGTCATCATTGTCTTCCTGTCTCTATCTGTCTGCACACACTAACTAAGTAATTGATAACACTAAGCATAATAATAAATTAAAATATATATAATTCTCCATGGAAGCCACTAAATCTCTTTTTAACCCACACAGAATCCAAAAGAGCCTTATGAGTTAAGCAAAACACATCAACTTCACTTAACCCTAAAAAGCATTTCCTATTATAAAAACAAAAAGCAGTCAAATTTTCATCATGGAATATTATTTGTATCTACAAAAATAAATATATAAATTCGCTGGAACATATATATATATATATATATATATATATATATGACTATAAAGCCCCCTCTTCTGCCTTTATTCTTCTTTCATTCTTTTGTTTTTTTCTTGTCTGCCTTCAATTCTCTTGCTCTAGCTTGTATCATCTCTTTACAAACAACAACTATGGTGTTTTCTTATATTCCATCTTATCTTGATCCATCCAACTGGCGCCAAGTAAGGGTTTCCTTTTCTTCCTTTATTCCTCAAATTTCTTTTGATCCAATTCATAAAGCAAGCAATAATTTCAAAAGATAAATAATATTCCTCCCGCTACTTTTAATTTGTTCTATTATTGTTTTGAATATACCAGATTATTTGATTTCTTCTTTCTTTTGATCTGTTCTTTTGCTACAGCAACCAAATCATATCACTAGTGCAGCAAACACTCAACCGCCGCTGCCGCTGCCTCAAGGGGGCGGAGGTGGCGGGTCAATCCGGCCAGGTTCAATGGCCGACAGAGCCCGGCTTGCCAACATACCAATGCCGGAAACAGCCCTAAAATGCCCGAGATGTGAATCAACAAACACTAAATTTTGCTACTTCAATAACTACAACCTCTCTCAGCCTCGGCACTTCTGCAAGACCTGCCGGCGATACTGGACACGCGGTGGAGCTTTAAGGAACGTTCCGGTGGGCGGTGGCTGCCGGAGGAACAAGAGATCAGCCAAAAACGCCGGCAGCGCTTCAAAATCGCCGGTTAGACCCACCTGCTCGGGCTCCTCCGCCACTCTCTCTTCTAATAGCGGAGCCAGTGATGCGTTAGGGCTGGCCGGACCCCAGATTCCGCCTCTTAGATTCTTGTCTCCTCTAAATCATCTTTCCGAATTTGGGAATAACCAAATTGGATTGAACTATGGGTCTCTTTCCGCCCCAATTGGAGGAGCCAGTGACCTCAATTTTCAATTAGGGCATGTTATGGCTAGTGGCAGCGGCGGTTCCGGTGGTTTAGAGCAGTGGAGGTTGAACCAAGCTCAGCAATTTCCGATCTTTGGTGGTTTAGATATTGCTGCTGCTCCATCCGGGTTATACCCGTTTGAAAGTGGAGCGGCTGCCGGAGTTGATCAATTAAGGGCGAAAATGTCAAGTTCACTGAGTACCCAAATGGCTTCGGTGAAAATGGAGGATAATAATCAAGCAGGGATCAATTTGTCGAGGCAATTTGTGGGATTGCAAGGAAATGGTAATCAGTTTTGGAGTGGAAATGCTAATTGGACTGATCTTTCCAATTTTACCTCCTCTTCTACTACAAATCCTTTATAGAAAAGAGCGAAAATTGGAATCTGTGATCTCATCTAATTAGTTAATTAACCTTGTTTTTGTGTTATAATTTTAGTGTAGGATCAACTAAAGAAGCTAAGATTAGTGTTAACCATGTGTAAGTCAATACAGCTCCATATATGAAGCAACTTTGCTTCTGACTTGTAAACCCTAGACAGTAAATTAGGCCTTTTTTTTAAGTTACTTGTTTTTCTCGTTAATCATAGCTCTAGACTGTTTCAATGTGTTAAATTGTAGCCCCATGGATTGTATGATAACTTTAGCGAACTTTGTATCACATGTTTTCAGTTTTCTGTTCAAGGCTTTGTTCTAAGAAGCACATTTGAGTTTATTTCTATTGTGAATTTGTTGTATGCATTGAATTGTTTAGTTCAAAAATTCAATCAGACGAGTATCGTCCCTAACATTATATCCATATTTAGTGTATGCAAAATTGGTTATTGTTTGGGTTAGACAGCATTTGTCGCTTTTCATTTGCAATTGTAAAAGAGAATGAACTTTAACTATATAAACTATTAAAGATGCATTTTCTTTTTTAACAAAACATTTTGATACTTTAGCACGTTAATTACTTTAAGGATGAGTCTATTAATTAATGATGGAAGTCTTTAATTAAGTAATCTCCACAAGCAAAAGGTGATGAGTTTGTTTATTTCTAAGCCTAGTCAAAAAAACCAAGACGCAAAGAATATTTTCGTCCTATATTGAAATTTAAGTAGCTTTTGATGTATTTGGAAACTTTATAGCTAAGGGATTTTTGTTACAGCCAAAAATTGGAATTTATAAATCCTTACCCTTTTGGATGTCATTTTAAAGAATTAACTTATTGTATGTGTTAGAAAAGTAATGTATACTAATTCTTAACTAGGACTCCAATGCATCATTGTAAAAAAATAAGGTCGTTGGGAACCTATTCTTTTCAACTTATTTTTTATTCAGTTTAGTTCAGTTTAGATTCATTAAGTTTTAATCCAATTTAGTTCAATTCCATTAAGTTTCAAATAAGTTTCATTCAATCATTAAATTTCAATAAATTCAAATCAAAGAATTGCGATTCATTTTATATAAATTTAAGTTTTATTGAGTTTCATTAAATTTACATTAGTTTTAATCAATAAATTTCATTCTTCGATCATTAAGTTCCGGTTCAGTTCAATCTAAAAGAACAAGGCCTGGAGGCTGGATCTTCTACATGAAACTAGGCAACCAAAATCCAAACTGAATATTTAGAGAGCTCAGCCACACAACTTGAGCTCAAAATTAAAATCTTGATAATAATCTTCTTATCAAAAAAAAAAAAAAAAATCTTCATGCTAAAATTCGTAAATGTAGGAAAAAGTAGTCTCATGATACCAATTTTCATTTAGACGCCAATTTTTTAAAATAAAAAATCCTAAGTCCTATTCAATTGTTCATCAGATGGAACATAACATATGCATAGAAACACTTCCAATGAAAATCGAATTAAAGAACCGAGATCCTTCATTAGTACTTCAAGAAAACTTAAAAGTTGGATTGAGAAACTAATCGTGATGCACTGACATATTACTATGAGCAAATGACTTTTAATGGAGGAATTATTATTAAATGTTTCATTCTTCTAGAAATACAAGAGATCTGCCTAGAGTTGAGTGACTTCCAACTCGATCTCTGCATGATATTGTTCCAAACTAAAAATAATATTAATTTATTTGCATGTTACAT
>CAOJBJ012185087.1:0-15722 GCA_948291685.1 Euphorbia celastroides | reverse complement strand
ACTTTTTGAGAAAAAATATGTTGAAGTCATCAATTATTCTTAATACGGATTTCAGAATCTTTATCTCTCAATAGATTTAAAGGGCCTCTTGTTAATTGCCACAACTAAATAAAACATTGACATATATTTCAATATAAATTATGCGTAAGTAATTCAATATATAATAGTTTCTTTACCTCTCCTAAAATTATTAAAAGACAAAAATTATACACTTTTAATCAAGACTTTCAATTAGTAATTGAAGAGTTAAGATTGTTCTAACTTTATTTTTTTTATAAAAGTTCTAACTTTATTTTAAAGTTAAAAATGAACTTTAGAAAATTCTTTTCCATTAAATCCAAGTTGTTTTTGTTTATGTTAATGAGAGTTTTCAATATATAATCTCATTATAATTTTAAATTAGTTTTGAGTTGTTTATATTAATCATTCTACGAATCATGCTGCATAATTGCTAGTTAGAGCAGTTGATTCTTCGACATGTAGATGGATTTATCCACCTTAATTTATAACTGTTATTGTATCTGATTTGATTTAATAAACTATATCATTTAGTTAAAAATATATAATCTCATTATTATTCCTATTAAAGGTAATTGTAATTACTCCGCCGTTATACACATAAACAAGTAATTGGGATTGCCCTACTTTAAAAACTAATGTAATAATTAAGTCACAATAAGCTTGTAATATATCACCTAAATCAAAGTGAATGTAATGCTAAAAAGGATATCTTTATGCTAGGAAAATATCTAATCATGTCGAAAAGGAATCATTAAGCTTTAATTCAAATTTGCATATACTTTAATTGCTTTCTATATCTCAACTTCACATACTTTAAGCCAAAGCAAGGCTTTTATTTATTTATTAAATAAATAAGATATTTATTTTTTTAGATCCACCGGCCAGCATTTTCCCCCCAAAATGGCCCACATTGACCACAACATTGCACCCTAAAAGACCATGGTCCAAGCTAAATTTGAAAAGGAAACATATTTAAAAAATGAAGACATAACAAATTATTATTATAATTATTATTATTATTATTATTATTATTGATTATACAACAATAATAAATTGACAAATTGTTAATTACCTCAAACAGGTACGAATTTCATACTACCAAATGTAATTTACTCTGTTTAAAAGGTTTTTAATATATAGACGGGGAAAAATCGGAGACCTCAAGGTTTCCAAAGAAACTGAGTATTTTTAGTTATGTTCTCAATGAATACCACTATAAATATTGCTACGTATTTTTTATTTGAAAATAATTATAACAAAATACTTATAATTATTAATAAATCTCGCTATTTAGCTCAGAAAAGAAAGAAAACACTTAATTATTTGATAAAACAAAGAAAATTGATAAACAATTCACATGAAACAAAGACAGAGCCAAATTATATTCTTAAAACAAATTTATATCATATTCATAAAATATTATTACATGTAGGATAGATTTTCATCCATTTACATGACAGTGTTGGCCCACTACATGTTGTTTTGTGTGTGTTTCTGTCTCTTATTTTCTTTATCACTCGAAAAATATATTGAAATAACATTTTTTGCAGAACGTGTCAGCGAAAATAGTGCCATACTTAATTACTGTAGATAGATAATCTATATTAAATTCAACTCTTATATTCTAGTTTTTATTTGCATAAAAGTTGCAAAAAGTTTAGGCTATGAGATCATTTCTAACCTTACACTAAATGTGGGGTTGAAATGGAGCACCGAATTTTTTTAACAAAACCATGATTTTAGTATTGTATTATAGCAGCATTATTTTTTTTTTATTGTTTTAATTAAATTAAGATGAAATTAATGAAGTTGATTTAATTTTTATAGATTTGATTAATTGTATTTATATTTCATTTTGTGTTTTTGGTGTAAAAACTATGTTTTATTGTAGTTTAGTGTAAATTTTGGTGAAATGAGTTGAAGAATGTGATACTCTAAGAATATCAAATTGCAGTGTAAAATAAGATTTGGTGTTGAAAATGAGGCGTTTGAACTGGAGATGCCTTAATAAGCTTTTTTTTTATACAAAACAATATTTTATTTATTTACACTCAAAAAATTGTATAAGTTGATTTTATAAATGGTAAAAATTTATATTTTTTTCGAAGAAAAGTAATAATGTGAAATACAAGTGTTTATATTCTTTTGTCTTTTTTATATTTTTCTCATAAATTGGACCTAATTTACAGGTCATGCATTATTTTATTCAAATTTGGTATGCAATAACTATTCGATCAGAAAAATCCATTTAGTAATTGCTACCTTCATTCAAGTGGTTTCCATCCGTTATACTACATTACATAAATAAGAGAGATAAAATTCAAAACAAATAGAAAGATAGTTGAGTAATTACGAGACTTTAATCTATTTCTTTCCCGTTTAACCATATTAATGAATAATGATCTCCAATTATCACATTTTAACTTAACCATTGTTTGACATACGTTTTTTTTAATAACAATATAATTTAAATTTGAAATTACTTATTTAGTGATATAATTTTTCACATGTTATATTTTTTCATGAATCTTAGACTTTTAAATTATGGATTTGAGTTTGATAGTTTTTTTTATCATCATATAATAATTATTTTGAAAAAACCATATTTTAGCAAACCATGCAGACAATTGACAATATTTTTATTTAGTGATTTTTGGTTTCATTCTTCATAAACTATGCGACTAAGATTTATTTCGGAAGAGAAATAAATATCATAGATTAAGGCAGTCATGACTCTGCTGTCTCACCTCCACTAAGTTTAATTTTGCAAGACTGTAGGATATTTTTAATTTTTTTCCTTGTTTTCCTATTATTTTCGTTAACAGATCTGTAAATTAAGCTGCTTATTTATTAGTTAAAGCAATTGATTTGATCGACTGTGATTAGAGCTTTAATTGACTCTAGTTTGATTAAATAGACTACTGTTTTTTTTATTAGAAAAAGCAAATTTGTTACACAACAATTCAAAAAGAACAAAGGGAAATGATTAAATTAGTCTAGTAGAATATGATAATCAACTTATGTTTTTTATAATATATCTGCCTCTTGAAAGTATATGTCATCTTTCTCTCTGTGCAAGCGTGGAGCCTCTGCTCTTTGCATTTCTGTTTTTGTCGCCATAAAATTTCCATTTTGCCGTTCGCTTATCCTCTTTCATCTATAATCCCTATATGCTAAGGGTTTTGTGGCATCTCGTCAATTTCAGATCTTCATTTCGGATTCTTTTTTCCATTTCGACAGATCTTTGATCTGTTTGTTCATTCTCTTCGATTCTATCGGGTAAATTCATATAGATGTGTTTATATATCTGTGCTGTTGCATGTAATGTAGTTTGTGGGGATTTTAAGTGATTTTTCAGGGTTTAATTTTGAGATCGGATTGGGAATGTGCAGAGTTATTGTGTGGAGGAGTAACTTTCATGTTCTGCTCCGGATTCAAATTTTCTCCTCCTTGTGAGTGTTGTTCTATTTGAATTTTGTCTATCGGTTGTTGGCTTTGTGGATCGTAATTGTATTTCTTGTGTTCTTTCTTGTGGTCCGGATTTACAAGTGAAGCTGTGTTGATTAGATCTTGAAAATTGGCTTCGCAAAAGCGATCGCAGTGCCACATGGGTGGCCAGATGCAGCAAAGCAATGCTGCTGCCGCCGCCGCTCTGTACGATCATCCCGGCGGTGGGCCACTGCATAATGCGAGTCCTACTAATGATGCTGGTGATGCGGTCATGGCTCGGTGGCTTCAGTCTGCCGGTTTGCAGCATCTGGCCTCTCCCTTGGCTTCTACAGGCATTGATCAGAGGCTCCTTCCTAATCTCTTAATGCAGGTAACGATATCATTTATCACTATCAATTTATTGTGTTAAGATGTTTTCTAATTAAGTTGGATTGAAAGCGGCAGCTGGAGTTAGGTTGAGGATTGTGCTTGTGTGTAAAGAAATGAATTTGGATAAGTTTTTTTTCCTATTTTTTTTTTACTGGCATAGGTGCCTCTTTAGTGTCTTTCAAGTATATTGCTCGTTTGGAATTGCAAACAACTGCGAAGTTAACTGATTTAGCATATGGTTAATAGAACTTTACTCATTTGTGCTACTTGAAAATCAAGTTTTTTTTTTCATCTTTCACGACCTTGCTTATCACTGGTCTTGGGTTTGTGAACATCTTCATTGTGTTTCTACTTTCAAGCTTCTATTATTGGTATCCATGCTATAAGGCATGATTTCTTTCATGTGCTTGGATGTATTCATAGTTTCTTAGTTCGTACTTGATAGACATGTTTTGATTATACTGTATTTGCTTAAAGGGTTATGGAGCACACTCCGCTGAAGAAAAGCAGAGGCTTTTTAAGTTAATGAGAAACCTGAATTTTAATGGAGAATCGGGTTCAGAGCCTTACACACCTACCGCCCACAACTCAGCTGGCATTGCTGCATCAGATGGTTTTTATTCTCCAGAGTTTAGGGGGGATTTTGGAGCTGGCCTCCTGGATCTCCATGCTATGGATGATACAGAGCTTTTATCCGAGGTAGGGTCTAGCGGGTCAGTTCGTCAAACTTGCGGCATGGTTCCTTTGCTAATTTTTTTGATGAGTACAATGAGTTATTTTTAAGAGCAGCAATTCTGTACAACAATGTTTTATTCAATTTTTCGGTCTTTCACATTTTATAGAAATCCCTTGTTAATTATCATGTGTCACAGAGGAATTAGTTTAAGACGGGATGACTATCTTACATTTTGCGTTTATTTTTGGAGAAAAATATAAGAAACTAATGATAGTAGCTCAGATAACCATGATGAGGAAGTTAATTCTAACTCATAGTGCCGGAAGTTAGAAATTGGCATTTGAGTGTACTGAATTTTAATCTTGTTTTGTTTCTTTATTAGCTTGCCCTTCAATTCTTTTACTGGACAGTCCATAGATGCTCTTTAGATGTATGATGCATTTCTGCTTTCAGACAATTTATCCTTTTTCGTGTTTCTATGATTATTCTGTGGCTCTGGGAATTTTCTTTCCATGTCCTCATGCTTTTTCACCTCTACAGCATGTCATGACAGAATCTTTTGAGCCATCACCGTTCATGCCTGGTGGCAGTTTAGATGAACTTGACGATGGCTTCAACATGACTAGCAGTAGACAGCAAAAAGAGCAAAAAGATTTGGATCCGTCTATTCCATTCACCATCAATGAGAAAGAGAGCAGCACCAGAGAAAATAATGTGGCCAAGATTCAAGTTGTGGTAAGTTGAATATGTATACGACGTATTCTACCTTCCATCCTTCCCCTCGTACATGGATAAACTGTAGTTTCCTTTTGGTTGCTTTGTATTTGTGGAGGAAGAGTTATAATTACTAAGGCTTGAATACTATGTGTTTTTAGTAGCCTTTTAGAGATACCAATCTCATTTTTAACAAATTGCCTCGTATATCTTCTTTTTGACTATCGGGTAGTTTTAGTAATTAAGAAATGCAATAGATGGTAGTGCATTCTCAATGAGATCTCTGTGGGGTTGACTTTAAGCTCAATTCTTTAGAAGAAATACCTTTTGTAGATATTAGTTTCTCTTCATATTTCTCAGGATTTTATAATGTGAAGAATTATCAGCTTCTAAATGAGATAGTGATGTGTGCGCTCATCAATTTACCCGTCTTTGTGCTCCCGAGTCATTTCCTTGTGTACAAACATATCTGCACAAGTATTTTTGACAAGTCTTTATGCATATTCTATTTAAGGTGCGCAAAAGACCTCTAAACAAGAAGGAGATTGCTCGCAGGGAGGATGATATTGTAACTGTGTCTGAGAATTCTTTAACTGTTCATGAACCAAAGCAAAAGGTTTGCGCTTCATTGATTCAGAACCGTACAGCACTTCGTTTGGCTTCTTTTGAAAATATGAATTCATATTAGTATGTCTTGATAGTTCATGGCCTAACATTTTGGCTAATATGGGAAGGTGGACTTGACTGCATATGTTGAGAAGCATGAGTTTTGTTTTGATGCTGTTCTGGATCAGCAAGTCACAAATGATGAGGTACTGCCTTCATATTGTCTTGGGACAGATGTAAATGTTTTAAAACTTGCACTTCTAGGTTCTTGGTAGCCCTGAAAACGATCTTTTCATATTGTTGTTTTGGTTTAATTTCTAGAAAAACGTCTTACATCATTTGCTAATTTTCCGAATATTGATGCTTTTGAACAGGTTTATCGGGTTACTGTGGAGCCAATTATTCCTATTATTTTCCAGCGAACTAAAGCCACATGTTTTGCATATGGTCAAACAGGTAAGGATTGCATTACTTGTGTTTTTTACGTCATCTATGTTCTAGAGGGTTTTTGCCATACTTACATTGAAGGTATAGAACATTGGGCCATTTTGCATGCACAAATAGTGCAAGTTGATAAAATGGATAAAACAGCTATAGCTTGATGATGGATGGATGTTGCACTTTACCTATTCTGGTTTAGTGTCATCTTTTTATGAATTGGAAAAAGAAAACTTCTTGTATGGGGGATTCATAATTTTCTTTTTTCATGTTTTCGTCTCCATGCTCCATATCCTTAACTGTTGGGTGTCTTAGATAATCTTTCTTTTTTTACTTCAGGCAGTGGTAAGACATTCACTATGCAACCACTCCCTGTAAGGGCTGCTGAAGACCTCGTTAGATATTTGCACCAGCCAGTTTATCGAAATCAGAAATTCAAGCTATGGCTTAGCTATTTCGAAATTTACGGTGGAAAACTCTTTGATCTTCTCAGTGATAGAAAGTGAGCACTTTTTGTTATTTTATTCATATTTCTTCTAAGCTATTTTCTTGAAGTATCTAGTTGATAGTCGGAAAATAGAGGTCAATTCTGTTGATACTGTTCATGGAAATTGTCTACTGATATAGATATACTTGCTAATAGATTCTCTCTATTACAGCCATGCCCGTGACTGGTTAATAATTGATCTATAATATCTTTTTAATGTTCTCTCAAATAGGAAGCTTTGCATGAGAGAAGATGGACGACAACAGGTTTGCATTGTTGGTTTGCAAGAATTTGAAGTCTCTGATGTCCAGATTGTGAAGGAATATATTGAGAGGGGTAATGCAGCAAGAAGTACAGGATCTACGGGTGCCAATGAGGAATCTTCAAGATCACATGCTATACTACAGCTTGTTGTTAAGAAACATGTTGAGGTAAAAGAGACCAGGAGAAATAACAATGATGGGAATGAATCTAGAAGCGGAAAGGTGATTGGGAAAATATCTTTTATTGACCTTGCTGGAAGTGAACGAGGTGCAGACACCACAGACAATGACCGGCAAACTAGGTATCGGCGACTTCTACTCTTGTTCTTTATTCTGAATTTCTTTTTCTGCATTCTGCATTTAAGATTCTGATTGAAGTGATTCTGGTATTGCACTGGGACCCACATTTAGCATCTTAACCTGGGCAAAAGGACCTTTTTAGGCCCTGTGGTATCACTTATTTGCCCATTTGGTCCTTGTGCTATACACGTTACCCTTATGGTCCTTGTGCTATTCAATATTTTGCCTTTTTTGGTCCCTTTAGTAAGAATTATGTAAAAAAATGTTAATGGAACTTCTACAACATAAGGCTCAAAAAGCTAATAGATTGCATGATATAAGGATCAACTAGATAATAAGTATGTATCACTGGGACACAATGAGTAACAATTGCATAGCATAGGAACAAAAAAGGTAACAAATTATATAGCACGGGGATTAAATGGGTAAAGTGTATAGCACAAGGATTAAATGGGAAAACAAGTCATACCACGGGGTCCAAAAAGTTGGTTTTGCCTCTTAATCTGTAAATAACACATGATTTTTAATAGGTCTGTGCTTTCTTGATGCAAAATATTGGTTTTTCAGGATTGAAGGTGCTGAAATTAACAAGAGCCTTTTGGCCCTAAAGGAATGCATTCGAGCTCTAGACAACGACCAGATTCATATTCCGTTTCGTGGGAGCAAACTCACAGAAGTACTCCGTGACTCTTTTGTTGGAAATTCTAGGACAGTTATGATCTCTTGCATATCTCCAAATGCAGGCTCGTGTGAACATACTCTCAATACTTTAAGATATGCTGATAGGTATTTGTAATTTATGCCTCTTCAAAACATAAGCTTTTATCTTTTACTGGAAATGACCGTTTTCATTCTGTTTCTGTGTTTTGAGTTAGACTTTTCTTATTCACATTGACAGGGTTAAAAGTCTTTCAAAAAGTGGAAACCCGAAAAAGGATCAGGCTGTAAATTCATTACCTCCTGCTACATCATCAGCACCTTTACCTGTGTCTTCTGATGTAGATGATGTATACGAGCAACCAGAAGCTAAAGCAATGGAGATTGATCGAAGGGCTGTAGAAAAAGAAAGATTTTCCTATAATTCTACTAGCGATTATGAGAAACAAAGTGGACGCACGAGCTCAATGGACCGGGATAAGTTTGAAATTAATAATTCACAACCTGGTTCTACTAGTCAAAAAGTCTCATTTTCTCAGAGTTCAGTGGAAGCAGAAGAGAAGGTGCAAAAGGTGTCACCACCTCGTAGAAAAGGGTTGAGAGAGGAAAAGTCAGACAAGGAAAAATCAGACAAGTTTGGTAACTGGTTGAAAAAAGACAGCAACATACCTGATCTTTCTTCAACAAGCTCGAGGCAACAGAGCAATATTCCCGAATTATCCTCTACTACCTCAAGACAGCAGAATGCTGGTAATACAAGCAATATTCCTGAGTTTTCCTCTACAAGACACCAGAATACTAGCAATTATGCCCCGAGTAATATACCTGAGTTTTCATCTACAAAACCGAGGCCGCAGAATATTGGTAAAAGCTCCACAAGCAATATACCTGAGCTTTACTCTACAAACTTGAGGCAGCAAAATACAAGTAATTTACGACAGTACGAGCCTGATCCCCCTTCAGATGGCAATATCAATGCAATACTCGAGGTCAGTATTGCATATTGTGCTGCTTTTTGTTACATTTTATTTTGCCTTGTGTTGATCTTTTCTAAATGGGTCTCATTTATAGGAAGAAGAGGCTCTAATAACTGCTCACAGGAAAGAAATTGAGGATACTATGGAGATTGTCCGTGAGGTAAATGTTGATTCGTTTTCTTATGGTTAAATGAAATGTAGATATGCTGATTGAACTAATTCCCTCCAAAATGATACTCTTGGACTTATAATCAGAAAAATAGGTTTAATTCAGTTAACTTCAGCTTCAATAAGTACTGAACTTCAGTTAAGTTCAGTTTTAATGAGTTAAGTTTAGTTCTTACAAATTCAGTTGAGTTCAAAACTTACAAGTCCCAAGAAGTTCTGAGCATATTTAGTAACATGTTTTCAGAACCCATGAGTTCTGACTACTTTAGCTCAATTTAGTTCAACCATTATAAGTTGAAGAAAACTAGGATCTTACTTCTCGATTAATTGTGAGGAGGTTGTGTGTTTTGGGTTGCAGGAAATGAAACTGTTGGCAGAAGTTGACCAACCAGGCAGTCTTATAGACAACTATGTCACCCAGTTGAGCTTTGTGCTCTCACGGAAGGCAGCAAGTTTGGTCAGTCTTCAAGCTCGCCTCGCAAGATTTCAACACCGTCTTAAAGAGCAAGAAATACTTAGCCGGAAAAGGGTTCCTCGTTGATACAACAGGCTTGTTTGTGCGTACTCTAAATTGATGGTGAGGTCATATCCTACTTGTAATTTCTGCTCATGTATTTGGCTACAACATGATTTTTTTCATCGTTGAGTCTTGTATTGATTTTCATGTAATCAACACTGTTACAATCATACTCAAGCTTGTATATATTTTCGTCTACAGGCTTTGATCCCTACAGTGCTGTCATTAACTTGCAATTAGAAAAGCTAAAGCAACTGTTATCAATGTTAACTGAGAAACCGGTTGGGAAAATAAATTACATGAATCAGGTCTAAATTTCAGTATTGCTCCTGTAAGTTATGATATGTTATTAGTACTTCTTTATGGTGCACCAATTTGATCTTAAATACCAAATTTAGAGGTACAACCGGGCATCTTAAGTTCCTAACCCTTTCATTCCCACATTAAGTACCAGAACTGTAGGTCTTCTACAGTATTTCAATATATTCCAAGTCAAAAATACTCATTCTTCTGATTTTAGTCAATACAAACATTCAATGACTGAAAGTAGGAAAATAGAACTTGCTAAATACAGCTCCACAGGTATCCTGCATATTTCACACTTACCAAATAGATTGAAACAAAATCGTTGCAACCTCACAGCTGAGCAAAGCTGTCGCAGGGAGATGGTGATATAAAGATAAACTAAGAACAACCTTTACAAGACGAAGCAGAGAATAAGATCGATTCTTCCAATACTAGAGTTATAGAGCTTGCAATAACTTCAGATTACATAGCTCACTTGTCCTGCAATTCTTTTGCTGCTTTTAAATGCTGCACAGGCGATCAATCCAAAATATACAACCAAAACTGCTCTAAATGTTGAATGAATTCCTATTCACAAAGGCGAGCACTAGGACTGGGAAATTGTCCAACCTAATACTGAAGATCTGCTGTTTGCAAAACAAGGGCACAAAAAGTAGCATGTTCGGTTTTGCCATCAGTCAGCTCTTAACCTCAGTATCTCCTTGGCTGTTCTCTTTCTAAAATAGGGCATGTGCTCCTTTAAGAAAAAACCCCCAAAAGCAGTCACTCATTTAAGTTCAAAATAACACAACATACATGCACAATGATTTCAATTATAATCTATGATGTGCAACATATAACTAAACTACAACTAGTTTGTGTTTTATCCCTACAATAAATGCCTCGGTTGAATGAAAACGGGCTACATAGTTACAGCCTCCATAGATGACAATTCAAGCCTACTAAAATGAAAAGAAGAGAGCAAACCTTTTCAACTGAGTATTAAACAAAAACAAATTCATTAGTTTCTTACCTGGCTGAAACAAAGGCCGATATCTCTGCTGTAAAAATCTGCATATTTGATCATGAACACACCACAGTCATACCTACGACAAAAATGCAAGGTTAATGAGCCTTCAGTGGAATGAATTAGAGTAAAAACAAATTTCAGAAAAATTACATGCGAAATCCTCGAAATTCTTATTTTGATTCATGAAGAAGTAGGGGCTCTTATAACACGTAGTTTTTCACCTGGCAGTTTTATAGTTTTATAAACCTCATTGTGATTTGCATTATAGAGCATCTTATTCAAGAAAATAATATATAAAACTCTAAGGAACACTAAGAAAATTATGTCTTCAATTTTACTGTAACAGAATATTTCTTCAACAACCATATCGCCTTCACAAATATATTTTTCACTATTAGCAGAAAAGAATGAGCATACCCATTTTGTTGGGCTGGTATGTCTTCAAGAAACTCACAATCCCAATCACTTACATCAATCTCCTTTTTACTCTTGTCCTTCACTTCATCCACATAATATTTAGCCTGACATAAATCAATAAGCAATATAACTATGTTCTCAAAACTCATACAGTGAAATAAGTATTCTGTTACTTCTTTGTTAAAAATAAATTTCACAATTTCAAGCAAAGCACCCAATGAACATTTTATGGTATAAACTTAAAAATTGTATCACAGGGTGATAACTCTCAAGGCATACAAGTCCTAACTAACTAAAAGAGGATTCAAACAGTATTATAGACAGCAATGAAGTAATTTAAGTTCAAATGTTCGATGCCTAAGCTGTTTTCTATATTTTGAGAAAACCAACAATCTTAAAATTACCTTGAGCACCCATGGCTATGTAGTATAAATTTACAACTTTTCTTAATTGATCCCTTATTGAAACAATTTAACAATAATCTAAAAAATGTTGAATAGACATGGAACCCTCTACCCTAATAGACACAGAGAACTGTTTGACCTGTGATAGAAAAAAAACGAATTTCACGACAGTATGACTCTCAAAATACATGAAAATATAACAGCATGATATAGGAAGATGAGATCCAAAAGCGATTTATTTTCAATCTGATCCCCATTCAGATAAGTGACAGCAATTTAACATTTATTTTTCAGAAACCCCTGATTCTACCCACAACATATTCGAAATCTTCTTATATCAAGATACACAGCAGCCAAACACATCATAAGCAGACTCGAATGTGATAACATATTACTTAACCAGCTCACTTCAATTCCAGGCAAATCTTGCAGAAACAAAAATGGTTGGCATGACAAGCTAAAATCCAATTAAAGAAATCCCCAATAACCAAACATACCAGATATTCTAGCGCACCGTGATCCCTTCCTTTAAGAGAATCAAGATATTGAAACTTTTTATCCTTTCTATTAATAACTGCCAAACACCAGTGTATATCTTTATGAACAGGGACAAATATCTGAGCACAATAGCAAAATTTAATCACAGATAAGGGCAGTGTCCAAAACAGAGAAACATATCAGGCAATGAGAAAAGGTACAAGCTTTACTTTATCACATTCTAGCAGGAAATATCCCAACTTTCTTTCTGTTGTCCATCTTCTGACAGCTTTGTAATCATACCTCCTTGCTGCCCCACTGGTTAACTAGATATAGATGAGATTCAAGTCAATCCAAAAAGGAAAATGATGCTTATATAAACAAGATAATACTGTAGAAATCTAAAAAACTCCAGAAAGAAGATACTAGAGAGAGAACGAAAAACTGAAGATGGAAAAAAATGCCAATCAATATATCATTTCTAAGAATGATGTGCAACAAAAAAAGTTAGTCCGATTACAATATAATTTTTTCCCCAGCTCTAAAAATGGAACCTTATCTTTGCAAGACATCACCAAGAGGATGAATATGAACAGAAAAAATTTTAAAATCCAGTGTACGAAAATTCAAATTATGAAATTGTTAACAATAAAAACACTAATAATTTCAAGGAAATAAATAGTTATACTCCAAGAAATTTGATGATTCATATAAATCAGAGACATCTCAAACTCTTAACTCTAACATCAAAGAAAGTTCTAGACTATCATAAGTTTCGATAAGCCTGTTTTCAACCAAAAAGATGAGAAAAACAATCTGCCTATGTCTAAACTCACAATAACAGACCACCTACCTTTTTGTAGAAAAAAGTGTTGAAGAAATGGCATTTTAGAAAATTCTTTGGTTCTCTTGTTTTTCTTTCTTTGAGAAGCTCAAGGTACAAATTTATAACCTGAGAAACACATTGCAAACATTCAAAAAGTCACTTTAGCAGCTTATAGATGAAACTCACCACTGTATCAAATAGAAAGCATTCAATTTCAACATTAGAAAACTAGAAAAACAAAGTTAAGCCACACGCAATTTGGGTAAACAAAGTTAAGCCCGAAACATCACCTCATCATTCAACCATTCCCTTGGTTGAAGGCAGCTCAAAATTTCTCCAGTGATATCAATATTTGAGTTCTCATGAGAGACCAAGACCTTCCTCCTGTCAGCAAAATGAACCCCAATAACGATAAAATCTCTGCCACCATTTGACTAATTAGAGATTTCTAATTCATACCTGCATTGACGTGAAAGTGCACGTTTAACCTCATGCTCTTCCTCTTCTGTAAGAGGGGTAAAGGCTTCTTGAGATAAGTCCTGTAATTCAATCAAAACCCTTCAGGTTAAACCTCTTACAGCCATAACAGAAATACTTCTTACCTAATACAATAATTATTCGAACTATCTAAACCTTCACAAGAAAATGGCACAAATAATATCTAGTTATCCACGTCAACAATTTCTGAAGAAAAAAGGAGATTCGACAAATAAATTAACTATCAATATCTTAGACATAATTTTGGTGCATTGGAGCATAGATTAACGCAAAACCAGAAAACAAACAAACTTTACCTTCTCAACTGGTTTCGTCCCTAGGTGTGACCGATAAAAGCTTAGTTTCCTAGTATGCATCTCAATATCAAAATCCAGTTGATCCAACCTCTCATTCCTCTTTTCGATCCTCTCCACCAACTTCTTATACGATCCAAGATCTTCTACATCCAATTCATCTACTAAAGAATCCATCCTTTTTCCCCCATGCTCGACTCCCGCACCCCGTTCTGCAGTAACCACTGATCTCTCTTCTACAATCTTAACATCATCATCGTCATCCTTGTTAATAAGAACTCCATCAGGCGAACTCTGGTCCAATACAATTGACCTTTTCTCTCTCCCATCTTCGTCCATTGCCTCAGTTTCCTCAATATTTGAATCTGCAGAGGCCACCGCCTTCTGGGACTTCTGAACCTCATTATCAGCGCCAATCACTAGCTTATCCCTAAGCACATGCCTTAATGTACCAAATGCAGCTTTCTTCGCTATATTGTAGTATCTACTCAAGTAACTCTCCATCTCACGAGCCCAAGATTCATTCTTTTCACTAGAATCAGTATCTGTCAACCTAGATGATCCAAATTTCATTACTCTGCAAGGTGCGTGAACTTCCCGACGAAGCTTCGAAGTCGATTCTGGATACCGTGCAATTCTCGAGACTGTACTGTTGGAGAACCCTAATATAGGCTTTGGGTCGGATCCTGAACACCGAGAGATTGGAGATGAGATACTACTGGAAATTCCCCGAGTTTGGCTGTGATTTTGGTTCACGATATATAATCTAGGCTTCTTAGATACGTGAAAATCCGGAGAAATTGGGAAGCGATCTCGCTTGCTACTACTCAAGGCGCCCATTTCCGAATCCAAATCCTAAAAACGCTAAAAAATTTAGAACCCCATACAGAAATTCATTGTTAGACATAGTTACATACCTAATTCAATGATGAGAGATGTAATTCAGGTGAGGAGAAAAACCTTCGCGCGGGCAAATTAGGGCTACGTTTCCGTTGCAAATTTGAAACTGGAAAGCGCAGGAGAATGCGATTGCAGGCTAGTGATGAAGAAGAAGAGAAATCGAGGAAGGGATTTTGGGAATACGAAAGAGACGAGGGAATTTCGTTGAAAGTTCGTTGCTTGAAATCGGAGGAAGAAGAGGGTTTAGTAAAATCTGTTGATTAGGGCTCTTTTATTATTCTTCGCGGCACAAGAGAGTTTTGTCCATCAATTAATTGTGATGTTAGTTTTTGAAGTAAAAAATGTAATGTGCAAAAACAACAAAATTTATATCAAATGACAATTCCGAAAAGAGACACTATTTTTCAACCTTTTGTTTGTGAGCTAAATTGAGCTTTTTATGAATAAATTTGGTTTAATAGAATTAAATTGAATTCAGTGAACTTGATTAATATTATACAGTTAAAACAAGTTTTAGGTTCAAGCCACATAAGTGAGTTTATTTAATTGTAATGTATGTATATATATTTTGAAGAACTTATTATTATAAAAACAATGGTATGAAATTGAATATTAATATCAATAATGCATAATAATTTTTTTGTAATAATAATTTCATAATACAGTAGAACCTCAATAAATGAATACCTCCGAGATCAAAAAAATATCTTCATTTGATGAGATTATTTATTTATCGATTAATGAATATAATATTTATTTATCGATAAATAACTAATAATTTATTTAGATGATAATTTTTAAAAAAAATTTATAATTATATCATTTTGTATTAAGTTCAAATGTATCTGGATTTCACTGTAGTTTATAACTTTTATGCAAACTTTAACTATATTCATATTTTTAGAATTTGAAAAAATATGACTAATTAATGTGTTTGATAATTAGTCAT
>CAOJBJ012184678.1:0-17840 GCA_948291685.1 Euphorbia celastroides | reverse complement strand
GTGAAATTAAGGCGTATACATATGATATGAGATGTGGGAAATTGAGAAGGAATTGAAGAGAAAAGGAGAAACAGAAATAGAGAAGAGAAAAGGAGTTTACTTTTCCTCCACTCTTTCTAGTTGAGTTCCTAAAACGGAATATGCACTGCTTTTATTGGGCTTGCTGTTATATTGGAGCCCAATGCCAGAGCCGAAAATTAGAGAAATTGTACTAGTGTAGGAGTATTCTTTATGAGTTTTACGACCAAATAGCCAGACCCATCAACCTATTTTTTCAATAATGTACTCTTAAATTTATAATTATTCAAATAACAAATGCTATATTTTTAATTACCCACACTGCCCGCACGCCAAAACAGAGAAGCTCAATCCAAATTCCACCGATAAAACTCAATCATTTAAGCATGAATGCCAAGACCTCAAAAGCCACAATAGAGAAGCTAGCCACCTTCGCCAAGCTGCTCGCCGCCTTACTTCCCCAATTTGCTCGCACTCGTCGCCTTACTCTACCAATCTGCTGGTCTTGTTGCTGAGTGAAATTCGGCGACAGAAATGTCCCGTTCAAGAAAAGTTCGATTCCACCGTTGTCTCCGATGATCCAGAACATGCGATTGTCAAGGTACATAGGGCTCAGTTGTGTTCAATCCGGTGGATATTTCCCTGTGAACAATCTTCCTTCCTTCCCGCCGTCGTCATTGGCACCTGCTTCTGGCGGCGGAGGTGCCATAACTGATAGATCCAGCTCACGGGATTAACGTGAACGCCAAAATCGGGGGCGAGGCAGTGAAAAAGAAACGAGGCAGGCCTAGAAAGTATGGTGATGGCGGTTTCCTTTCTCCTAGATCAATGTACATATATATTATATGTATTGCATGTGTTATTTGTTGGATTAGTAATAGGTATATTATTGGCTTTTTTATTCTGTTTGGAAAGTTAAATGGATGGTTTGGCTGATATAATGGAACATGGAGTATTTTAGGCAAATTTTACTGTTGTTAAATCTCTCTGCAATTGCTATAATGGAACATGGATTATACAAGTGATATAACTTGTTATAGAGGCGATATAACATGTTATAGAGGCGATATAACATGTTATACATCGATATAACATGTTATAGAGGTGATATAATATGTTATACAGTGTTATAACATGTTATAGAGGCGATATAGCATGTTATACAGCGATGTAACATGTTATAGAGGTGATATAACATGTTATAAAGGCGATATAACATGTTATAGAGGTGATATAACATGTTATACAATGATATAACTATAATATAACATCTTATATAGGTGATATAACATTTCTCGGGTCTTTTTTCAAAAGTGTCGGATTTTGATGAATCAGGGGTGTTTTTTGATCGGAAATAAGTGAGCCCCATCCTCTCGGGGGCCAAAAAACGACGTTTAGGCCTTCAATTTTGGGTTTTTCGATTATTTAGACATCTTCACAATTTTTTCTTTTTCGGGATTAATTTTGTAATTTTTTTTTTTGCACCCCTTAGCCCTTACTATTTAAGGGCGTGATTTCTGATGTTTCTTCAATTTTTTGAATTGAATAGAAATAAACGGTTTGGTCGGTTTTCACTTTTGCAATTTTTTCTTTTTCGGGATTAATTTTGTAATTTTTTTTTGCACCCCTTAGCCCTTAAGGGCGTGATTTCTGATGTTTCTTCAATTTTTTGAATTGAATAGAAATAAACGGTTTGGTCGATTTTCACATTCTTGGTCGTTTTGGTAAAATTGTAATTTTTTCATCAAAAGAATATCAATATGAATCTCGTTTGAAAGGTAAAAATAAGACGAATAAAATATCTTAAAGAATCGACTGCAAAAAAAACAACCATTTAAGAAATATGATGGTTTTAAATTTTGAAATTCTAGTTAATTAAGAGAGAATGTGCTGTTTGGGTAGTCACATAGAGGGGCTCAAAGGACAAGAGAAAAGTTGTTATTTGGATAATTAAAAAGTTAAAATGAGATATACTGATTAAATTATCCTTATTTTATGGGACCAAATAAACATACGAAAGACTGTTATTTGAAATAAATTCCCTTTTATATGTTCTTTTTTATCTTTTTTTTTATCAAAAACAGATTTTTATCTTTTTTTCCAGGTTGTACCAATGTCAAATTGACACTCCTTAGCTTACCAAAATTGACTATCTCAACCAATGTCAAAACACTGCACATAGTTGTTGTTTTAGAAGCATCCCAAGTTTAAACTCGATCATCCCTGATAGTAGGAGCACTCAAATTTAAACATGAGTGAAGGGTTTCATGGTTAATTTGAGATCATGGTTAATTTGTGACCAAAGTAGGTCTCCAAGAGTCTAACAATGTAAAAACACGTGTTGGAAAACCATACGAACATTGGAAAATAGGTAGGAACCGAGAAAGAGATTAGTGAGAATCTACAAGAGTCATGGACATTGTAAATATATGAAAAACACAAGAATGGACTTAAATAGGAAAGAAATTAATTTGATTCTAATTCAAAATTCTAGGAGACTAAAATTACTAAAGGTACATGAATTCTACTTTTATTATTTCAATAAAACTGAACTTTAATATTTGATATGAAAGTACATAATATCTACATTAGTCAATATATGTTGTTTGGAATTACTTTTCCCAAGTTATTTTTCTGAAAGCTCCGAGCTTTCCTTCAACGCAGTAGATTATAGATTTGAAAAAGTAGTTTTGATAATTCTCATTTTACTAGTATGAAAGACCAAAACGTGGTATCTAAGTCCAAAAATAATGTTGTGTGAAAAATTTGTGAGATCAACTTTTAACCACAATAAACTCTATGTACTTTTATCCATTTACAAACAAGATAAACTTTCCTATTTCTTTGTAATCAATATTTTAGATTTGATTTAGTAGTCACCACACTTTGTTAGAAAATACAACGAATATTGGATCATGGATTTATATCCTACAATCAACAACTTTGGCATAAAATATTCCTTCTCACTCAAAAAAAAAATATTTTGGCGGCCCTTTATACCCTTTTCTTCATGATAACTAAAAAAACCTTCTCTTTTACTTCAATCATGTCATGCTTCTTTAACCTGCATTTTTTTATCACCCGTAATTTTCTTTCGATCCTTTGTCTTTCACTAACTATGATAAGCCCAATTGCTTTGAAAAACTCAAATTTTAATGGATATTATAAGTTTTTCATATTTTGGGTGTAATCTTAAAGTTGTGGAGTGGAAAATGGAGGAAAAATAGAAGCCAAAACTTTGGAACAAGTAGGTGAGAAGGGACTAACGTGAATGATGACCGCCAAATTGTGAGAGTTGGTGTACGTTTATAATTAAAAATTACTATTATTGCTTGACCCATATTAAGTCTATAGGTTCTCTTTTAATGGCCAAGCAATTTAGTTTTATTAGAATATTTTGTTTTTGAAAAGATATAGTTCAAATATTTTTCTCCCTGTAATCATGTTCACCATTTCATTGATCAAAGTTTGAGCTTTAACTCCTCCTTTATTAATGGGGGAGAAAGTTTTAATTTTTCTTGTAAACATATGGAAGTGATAGTCTTTTATGGCAATCTTTCTAGAAATACAGACTGTGATCCTTCTGATTTCAAAGTATGTATTGTAATCTTATTATCTTTTGTTGATTGTGTGTTTGGTTTTATAGGTAAGCGAGGAAACAGTTTGGATCGCCCCGAAATTTTCACCATCTCTTTTCTTTTTTCTGTCGGAGGAACACATCGTTCCTCCGGGAGTTTTTTTAAAAAAATCGAGTTTACAACCAAAACTCATGTTAATCATATTAATGAAACTTAGGAGAGATTTAGTATGATAGGAATCACAAACACACACATGATAACTTTGAGAATGTGGAGGTGAACACCTTGCTTCTAGAGGAGAGATAAGTTGCATGTTAGGAGATTTAACTTTATGTTAAATGTTTAACCGAACTTAATGCAAAGTTGTTGATTTATTGACACCTAGCACCGATTTAGATCATTAGTCTTAGAAATCTTATGAGATCGAAAGGTAAACTTGGAGAAATTAGGTTGTGAAACCTTGGATGTATGTGCTTTAAACAGGTTATGTGCATATTTGAACAAAGGGACCAAATTGTCTGTCAGTAGGAATAGGTTGTGTCAGTTGTTTTTCATTAAAAACACCGACCCAAGCCCGGCCAAAATGATAAAAATTTTGGGTTCGGGCCGAGTCGGGTTTATGGAATCAAAACCAAGCCCAGTCCATGGGCTGTCGATAATTTATTTTATTTTATTTTATTATTAAATAAATTATATAAAATTAAAAATCTATATAAATTTTAAATGTATAATTAATAATTTAGTAAATTAATATTAAAGTAAATATATAAATTATTAAATATAATATACAAATGAAGACTAAGTATATATTTTATTCCTCGAGCCGGGTTCGGTCTGGACTCGAATATTTATATAAAAACCAAGCCCAGCCCAAAGAATTTCAGACTTTTGCGGGTTCAGGCTCGAACCAGACTTAATAAAAATATGGGACAAACAATCATATACTCCAAAAAATCCACCTATTTCTAACTTGTATGACACCCTAACTTTTTTATTATCTTTTTACGCCAAAATTCCCTCATAATTATACGAATCTCAAAAGAAAATAACTCAACCCTCTTCCCATCCCTTCCACCGACAGTCTCAGCCTCGCCGTCGTTTTCCGTCACCATCGTCCTTGTCGTCGCCGTCACCATCCGGCAGCCGCCGTCTTCCTCGTCGTCACTGCTGTCCTCATTGCTCACCGGATACTCGACTAGAAGCAGATCTCAAATCCCCACCGTCATTCGCCATCACCGTCTGTCACCGTCATTGTTCCTGTCTTCGCCGTCGCCGTATCCCCTAACTCTCCAGTCGGTGCCGCCGTGAAAACTCAGAAAACTCAGATCTGGCGAACTCGTAAAACTCAGATCTAGCGAACCTGTCGCCATTCTCAGCCACCGTCACCGTTACTATCTACGTCGACGCCTCATCGCTGTTTGCCCAGCCAGATCTGACCCGATACCGCTGCCGTTGCTGTCAGATCTCGACGTCACTACAACCTCCACCACCGCCGTTGCTGTCAGATCTCGACATCGTTACCCTTCATCCCCGTCACCGTCTAACACTCTGGAAAACCACAAAATTGGTTTGATCGGTCTACTGCTTCTGAGTTTGAAGTTTTTGCAATTTCATTTCTCTAACAACTGATTAAGATGATTTTGTTTTTGTGTCTATTGTTTTTGTTTTGTTTTTGTTAATGTGTGAATTTTGTTGATTGGTGATATGGTGTTGTCGTTTTCCCGGTAATACGCTCTTACTATAAAATACGCTCATAATACAGTCGCATTCAATTTGCCGGCAGGACTTGTGCTCTTGCTTGATTTTCTGAATTTGAACTAATCTATGAGATTCCTTATTTCTAAGTGATATTGTTAAATTCATTAAAGAGCTCTCTTTAATCCAAAATAATTTATAATGTTCTATAATTATCCATAATGGCATTTTGTTAATCTATAATGTCATTTTATAAACCTATAATGAGCTATAATTTCATTTTGCAAACTTATAATATTCTATCCTATAATGATCTATAATGTTATTTTACGAACCTATAACGATCTATAATGATCTATATTGTCATTTTGCGAACCTATAATGATATATAATGTCATTCTGTAAACCTATAACTATCTATAATGTCATTTGTAAACCTATAACGATTTATAATGATCTATAATGCCATTTTGCAAACTTATGATGATCTATAATGTCATTCTGTAAACCTATAACAATCTATAATTATCTATAATGTCGTTTTGTAACCTATATGACATTCTATAAAAATTTTATAACATTATAGATCATTATAGAAAAAATCTATAATATTATAAATCATTATAGAAAAATCTATAATTCAAATTTTTTTAAAAAAAATATTTCAATTTTTTTCATCAAAAGTATGTCATCATGGATCTTGTTTTAAAAATAAAAATAAAACTAACAAAATATCTTAAAAAATCGAGTCCAAAAAATCAACGGTTCGAGAGATATGGCGATTTTAAGTTTTGAAAATCGAAATTAATGAAGAGAGAGAAGGCTGATAGTGATATCTGGAGAGAGGGAAATGATGAGACGCATGGGGAAGGGGAAGCACAAAAAGACAAAAAAAAGGGGTAAAACCATAAATAAGTTGTTAAATGTCACATAAACATAAATAAGTAGGAGTTTGATGTAAAGTTAATAATATATTAAAAACTAGAGTAAATGATACAATTTCCCTAAAAAAATTTGATGTCCAAACTCGGTCCAGACCGAGTAGGATAGATAGCTCAACTATGAACACCTCTAACTGGAAGTATTTCATTGAATTACCAAATATATAAATGGAAAATATATACATACATTTGATATGGGATAAATGTAAATCTTTATGTATTTGCGGAAGTCAAAGGTAATTTGTAAAAGTAAATTTTGACCATTACAATAACAAACGTGATATACTTCTACGCCAAGTTTTAAAGCTCATATAATTAAAGGTAAATTTCAAAAAATACCTTGTGATTTAGAATTTTTGCAATATATTATACTGATTTATTTTTATATTTTTTTTGCAAAGAAGGTATGTGGTTTTAAAAAATTTTCAAAATGAAATCTTTACTTTCAGAATAGTGGTCTTACGCTAAAGATTTTGAACTATCAATTGAGCTTTGATCAAGTGGTATATCCATATTGCTTGGATGTGGAAGACCAAAAATCGAACATTGACTCCTTCAAAATCCTAATTCTTAAAAAAAAGGATTTTGAACTATCAAGCATTCTAATCATTAAACGTCGTTATTTAAAAACTACACATTAGGGTTTAGTAAATTTTTCGACATTCCTTTTATTTTTATGATTTTTGAAGTTTGTTATTGTAGTTCAATTAAAAAAAATACTTGCACAATTAAAAAATATAAACTTTATCAATTATATGTAATATACTTTTGTTTCTCATCCTGCAAAAATACAAATAAAAACGATTAAGCTAATATGTTTTTTTACATGATCAAATATTGGAAATTTTCTATTTGTAAATTATGTGAAGCCACATACCCTATTATGCAAAAAGAAAAAAAATTATTCCATACCCCCCATTTTGCAAAACATCGAAAACACAAGGTACTTTTTTTTAAGTTTGTCCCATAATCTATTATATTTTTTGAAAAACTCCCGGAAGAACGATGTGTTCCCCCGACAAAAAAGAAAAGAAAAGAGAGGGTAAAAATTTCAGGACGGGTCCCAAACTGTTTCTCCTCTTACCTACAAAACACCCTCATTTTTTAAATTAAAAGAAAAGAGTTAGTATACCCATAATCTATTATATATTTTCATAGTCTCTAATAATATACGAATAAAAAATTATTTTAAAACAACAATACTTAAAAGAAACGCCAAACTACAAATTGATGCTTATGCATTATTCTCATCAACTTATTTTTTATTTAGTTCTGGTTTATTCAGTTCAATTTCATTATATTTTCATTAGATGTTTATAAGTTCCTCTTAGTTTAATTAATTTTCAATAAATTTGAAATAATATTAAATGTTATTTACTTTTGATTAGTTCGACAGTAATTTCAATATCGTTGAGTTTCAAATAAGTTTCAATCAATAAGTTTCAAATAAATTTCAGTTCAGTTCTGACTCTGGCCATTCATTCCAAAAGAATGAGGCCTTAGATAAAATTGGATTGAATTAGAAACGAGTGCATTAAGCAAAAAATTGGGGTCGCACAAGTGCAAGATAAGTTGAAAGAAAAACAATTGAGGTGGCATGGACATATATTGTGAAAGACCTAAAGAGGCGACGTGGTAGAAAGTGTGAAAACTTAAGGTAAATGGTCCGAGAAGAGAGACATGTAGATCTCACATTGCTTTTAACAAAACAATTATAAAAGATATGTGATTACTTGAAATCCATTAGCAAATGACATTACATAGAGCTCATTTGCTTTGGGCAATCCTAGCCAACCTTGCCTTACATAAGTTAAGGTTTATAGTTTTTATTCTTAGCTTAAGGCTTTTGTTCATAACCTAAAATGTTATGTGATACTGTATAATATAATTTTTGTGTCTGATTAAATAGTACGGCATAATTTTTTTAAAATTGAAATGAAAAATCACAACCAAATCTATAGTTCAAAAATTAGGGAGTTTCGCGGCATTTTGGACCACTAAAAGAATTATTAAATGATCATATCATGTGAAACCATATATCCAAATAAGAGGTTAGCATTATCACTCTCATACGCCCGCTAAAAATAGGGTAAATTTTAAAAACCTTTTATAAGGTTTCGCTTTTTTTTAAAAACACTCTCGAAGTGTTTTTTTTTCAAAAGCATTCAACCCTTTTAACCAATAACCCAAACCCTAAACCCAATTACCCTATTACCCAACTCACTTTTTTTGAAGGATAATTGTAACCAATACTAAGTAGAAAGGGTGTAAGTAAAATATTTATAAAAATATTACATTTTTCACAAAACTACTAGATTTTGAGTTCTTCTTGTTTTTTGGTGATCCCCACTACCTTTCTTTTAATTAATTTTGTTTTTCAAATTTTAAACGATCATATCTTTCAAACTGTTGATATTTTTGACAAGATTCTTTAGAATATTTTGTTCGTTATATTTTTATCTTTAAAATAAGATCCATGATGATATACTTTTGACGAACTTTTTTTTCATTTCAAATTATTATCCCAAAAAGTATAAGTTTTATACCGATTTCAAAAAGGTATAAGTCTTATACCAGTTTCAAAAAAGGTATAAATATTATACCAATTTCAAAAAAGGTACCAGACTTTTATACTATCATTCTAAAAATCTTATGCCGATTTCGAATATTATACCAAAATTTGAAAAAGTATAATAATTTTATACTATAATTATAAAAATGTTTAATTTCAAACACTTAAATAAAAAATTAGATTTGTAAAATGCAGCATATACAAAAAAAAAAAAATCAAGTAACTTACAAACCCACGTCACCAAAAAATCCTTTTCAATAAACAACTACTCTTTTTCTTGGAAAATGGAGCATCTTAATTTAAAATAAGTCACCGTTTTGGTTTGTATCACTGCAAATTTTCTCTTGTTGTTTTCTCTCTAGTTCTAAAGGTTGAGATTTTTCTGGCGGTGATCAGATTCCGACGGCAAGTCTCAGCGGTGGCCGGACCAGAACGACTGGATATGGCGGGGGGGCTCGGCGGCGGGGCTTTAAAGGCGACTGAAACGGCGGGCTTGGCGGTGGGGCATAGAAGGTAGTTGAAACGACAGTTTTCGGCGCTAGATCTGGGCGGAGGGGGCTGAAAACGGTGAGATCTGGGCGACGGGGCTTTGTCGGCGGGGAAAACGGCCAGATCTGGGCGGCGGGGCTTCGTCGGCGGGGAAAACGGCCTGATCTAGGGCGACAGGGCTTCATCGACGGGGAAAACACCGAGATCTGGGTGGCGGGGCTTCGTCGGCGGGGAATACACCGAGATCTAGGTGGCGAGGCTTCGTCGACGGGAAAACGACGAGATCTGGACAGCGGCAGGTGAAACAGCGGTTTTCAGCGACGGCGGCGGTGATTCATCGGCAGGTGGAAGGTCGCGGGAGATTTGGTCATGACGGCAGGGCTTCGACCGGAGGTGGGTGAAAGGTGCTCGCCGTCTTGCTGCGGTTTTTCTGTTTGTTGCCGGAGCTTAATCTTCAAAACAAAAATCGCGTGAAATTGTAAATATATACACAATATCCGATATTTGTAGAATTAATTTAGTATGGTTCTTAGATTAAGATTTAATTATGGTATTTGTATAAACTGCCCTTTTTTGAAACCCTAGTTGCTTCTCATTGGCGCCGCCATTTTTCCGGTGAAGCCCACAACTCCTCATCACCCTTACTTTTCCGGGGAATACCTCAAATACCAAACTCCAAAACACCCACTGCTCCTGCCCACCTCTCTCCTCTCTCTCTCTCTCTCTTTATGGGATATCACAATTTCGCCGACGACAAGAATTTAGAATCCCACTAATTTCTCAAGGTGACGACCCAAATCTTGCTGATTTCTCTGATGACGGGAGTTTATAAAGGGGTTTAGCCGGCGGGATTTGTGATTTTTCCACTAAAATCGACAACGGGGGTTGCGGTTTTTGGGCGTTTAAGGTTTTCCCGGAAAATTGGAGGTTGGTTGCTTGTGACTGCAAATCGGAGAAGAAAGGGTGGAGGGTTTCGGCGCCGGAGAAGATTGAGAATCAAAGGGGGGAGGGTTTCCGACCAGATCTGATTTTTCCGGCCAGATTTAATGTCGTCGGAGAATTGTCGGCGCCGGCAGACGTTGTTGTTGAGGTTGGGTTAGGGTTAGGAATGGATTAGGGTTACTGAGTAATTGAGTTAGTGGGTTAAAAAAATTGAGTTTTCCTATTTTATCTCCATGCCACATCAGCATTCAACTGATCTTGGAGCATTCAACTGATCTTGGATGAAAAAAGTATGTTTTTAATAACGTCTTGAAACCTCGGACATGCTTTTAAAAAAAAAATACCTCAGCATTGTTTTTGCAAAAATTTTGCATAAGAGCGAATTTTGAAATTTACACTTGAAAAAATGCTAGAGACAATTTATTATTTGATTTAACAGGCAATAACTGCTCAGAAAATGCTTCAAATACCAGTATAAGCAAACATTGGAAAGAGACAACAAAACCAGATGACAAACAGTTGAAGCATTTCATTTGGGGGTTGAACGCAGTCCTGCATTTTTAAGAGCAGCGGCCAAACGTTCCATTAGAGTACAGGGTTGTGTATATGATAGTGACCATTCTAGCCCATTCATCAAATTACTTGAGACATCAAATGCTCAAATGTTCTAACTTAACTACAACATCAAAGTTCACAATGTTGTATTAAATAGCCTCCTGTGCCAAATCACCCACCATTCTTGCTAAAGGCACAGGACACTTAGTCACAATATCAAACCTCAAAGAATTCGAGGCATTTGCAAAGAGCGATAAACTCAGCATCGCCAACTCCGCTAATGACAGCCTCGAAGATAAGAACACTTGCCAATAATTCCAATAATAAGGATCCAAATCAAAGAAAGCATCGAAGAAATTCCTAGTCCCTTTCAAATCAAGTTTCAAAAGTGTCTCCATTACAAAAGACTTAAATTGCCTAGTGCACTTATTCTCCATGGACCACAAACTACCCCACACTCTATGATAAAGTTGACTCCCTCTTATCATCCGGGTCGACCCGAGACAATCTGCAATTGCTTCAGCCACAACTGGGGCCAATGCCATGGTTCGAGCCACCATGTAGCCAGTCGATGGGTGGACTACCCCCGAATTTCCACCAAAAGCCATCACATTTTGTGGGACCCGAGGAAGCGATCCTCCCATAGGAATCAAACACTTCTCTTCTTCTATTACTGATTTTACTCGAATTCCTAATTGTCTTAATCTTGCTACCATTCTTTGCTTGACCTCCATGTAGGATAACACGGGCCTACTAACTAGAGATGTCTCTTCAAGGAATATCAAGTTCGAATCAAATGGCATTGCATATAGGAAAGTCGGGAATCTCGAGTTGCTAGCTCGCATATAAGGCTCATTTCCCATACGGGTATCTCTCCAATCCATTAGAACCATTTTATCCAAATCGTACGGGTGATAATCCACCTCAGCTAATATACTGTGTGCGATGTGATAGCCGTGGTTTCTCGGTTTATCATACTCGATGAAACTACTAGTGAAACCACTTGCATCGACTACTAAACTCGATTTGAGTTCACTTCCATCGTCACAAATAACACTAGATTCGAACTCTCTATGCTCCACTTTCCAGACCTTAGCCTTGTGAAACTTAACATCATTAGAGACACAATTTTCGATCAATCTTTTCTTCAATTGGTTCCTGCAAACACGGCCATAAGCGCGATCTAAGTACTTGGTGTTGTTATCATCAATAAAGACAGAAGTCATAGACCATGTTTTGTCCAAACAGTCAACAAGCTCCAAGCTCTCGAACTCATCGACCCAGACACCATAATTATTAGGCCACACAGAAAGTGGGGAAGGATCAACACAACATACCTTAATCCCATGACGGGTTACTTGCTCGGCGAGTCGGAGGTCAGCCGGTCCAGCACCAATAATGACCACATCGAAGTGCGATTTAGTTGCAGGATCAAACAAAGAGAGATCAGAATTTAGGAACGAAAAATGCTATGGAAAAAGAACAAAAAGAATCAAAGGGTTCAGAGAATACTTGATTGACCAAAGATGCTGAGTCCTCCACCACCGGCAGAATATATTGGATTCAGTGCTAATTGGCGTATAATGGCACCATTCCAGCGTCAGCTTTGCTCTGTTTTTTCAGGCACAATGGGCCCACTCGCACTTCTTCTAGTTTTGGCCTGCACATGCCCCCTATCCATCAAAAAGGTCAAATTTTACAAACGATGAATACCAACATCCGACACTTGTGATTATATATACCTTCTTATCAAGCTTTCCACCAACTAGCACTGATTGTAGTACCCAACATATTATCAAAACCCGCCGATAAAACATCCTCGAGGCTCCCCATAACTGAATGCACTAAACAAGATCACATGGTCGAAAACATTCTCTTTGTAGAGCCTGATTTGACCTTGCTAGAGAGGGAGGCCACGGACGGGAGTAATTATAATTAAAAAAATTGTCTCATGAATCATGATTAACATAATATTATAAAGCACAATAATTCTGAGCAGAAGAAGATGACATTATAAATTATTGAAAATACAAATAATCAACAAACATAGGCAACACAGCACTCCGAATCCAGTAATTTACATTATGAACAAATGACAACACTATGAGGTAGACACCGAGGGCTATTAGAAGCCCCATAGGCCACAATCACATCATTTCTGTCAACTTGTCATATATAACAAGCCTGAAAAGTTCTCTCTTGAATTTAGCTCTCGTGCATGGTTGGATCTCATCACAGTATGTTGTGGCACAACCTCTGATATAGTGAAAGTGAAAAAGTCGGTCAAGATCTGCAGGAAGGTAGAGTTATGCCTCCACAACAAGCAGCGATTATTACGTACAGCAACACAAGAAGCACCACCGTCAACAATGCCCTGCCCGAAAATATAAATTTTGAGACTATTAATAACGCCATTACCATGGTTGCCAAACCCGGTCTGGCCCCTTAATCCACAAGTAGAGAGCCAAGGGCCAAAATTTCAACCGCAATTCCATATTGAATATGCTAAACAGTTAAATATTTAACAACTAATGATTTCTCAATTTATTGTTTGTTTAACTGCTCTTAAAATAGTTCTTGAACTGAATACAACATACGCTGCCCCTCAACTTTCAAAGTGACTGCGTAGATCTTTCAACTTTCCAAAAATAACCCAGTAGGTCCCTCACTTTTATAAAGTGCACCTCTTAGCACCCTCAACTTTCAAAGTACCCTTGTTGGTCTCTTAAAATCAAACCAACTAGAAATTGTCTTGCGGCAGTTAGGGACCTAAGAGGTGTACTTCTTAGAAGTTAAGGGACCTCCAAGGTCACTTACAAAGGTTAGAGGGGCCGCGGATTCTTTGAGGCAAGTTGGGGAAACTATTTTAGCCTAGTTCAAGAGTAACAAAAATTCTCACATTTCAATCAAACACGACGAATATAAGGGGAGCACTATGTAACAATAGCAAAAAGCCAAAAACATAAAAGGCTGATGTTAAAAACCAGCCACTTACAGTAACTTGGCATTTTTCATCCAGAGGGCTCTTCGCAGGCGCTTAGACTGTTTCCTGAAGTGAAATGAACTGTCTTGCATTGTTGCAGTTTTGTCAACAAGTAGTTCAATGCGATCACCTCTTTCTAGTATTTTCTCTATGTTTTCTACCATTATCGTGCGGATCTACATGAAAAAATTTCATCGCTTGTAAGTATAATGATACGAACACTGTCATCTTTACTTTACTGAAAATAAAACCTGCCTGCTCCAAAGTCCAAATCCCTGTATAAGAAACTGAAGAAAGAAATACAAGAATAAAGTAATTCATGGTGACATATATAGAGAGTAACAAGTAGTCCTTGAACCTCGTAGGTCCTAGGACGCCTTACTACATTCAAAATCAGCATTTTCCACACAGAAAACAAAGAGAAAAACAATTTTATTAAAATCATTGGTGACACTCATATGATAGAAAGATGAACCTACCAAGTTCTTTCTGCATATCTGAGAAACTTCTAGTGGAAATTTTAGCATCAATTATTGTTTTCTCATAAACCAAGCAGAGTTTTGATACTGATATTGATGAATGTAGAAAGGGAACCACAGACATGCAGGATCAAGCAGATGTCAAAGGTTACCATTGGAAGATCACTAAACATCAGATAGGAAATTTCGTGTACTAATGCTTTTGAAACCACACTATTTTCTGATCCATGACTATTTGATGAATCATATGATTTTCGCCAGATATCTATTCTGACAGTGACTGTAACTGACCCTCATGAGCTGTAGAAAATGAAATAATGGATGATGCTCATGCTTCTGTGATACGAACTAATAGATTTATGGACAGACACAAATGTGAACCTTTTAGTGTAATATATCAGTAATTTTTCCCTCACATCACTCGAACTCAAATTGTCAGTCTGCTGCGGGGGAAATCAAGTAGAAAACAAATGCAAAAGTGAAGAAGCAACCATCAAAATAGGGACGAACTGCGAGCATAAACTTTATCTATAGTAGAACATTTACACTTTGTTTGATCAGTAAAGACGAAGGATAGGAGAGATAAAAATCTAATGTTCAGAACAATAGTAGTAATTTTGCCTACTTTTACATGTCAACATTTCATGAGCAAGGAAGAAAAAGAAATTAAAGCATAACCCTAAAAAATAGCTTGAAACGATCAAGGAAAGATTATCAGGAAAAAAAATATGCTTACTTCACCAACTTCACCCCTCACACGACTGAGAGTATCAGCACTAGGGTTGCTGGAGAAAAATTCCATTTGCTGATGCAAAACCCTCGAAAACTCATCATTCATTGCATAAGCAGGGGCATAGTGGGCCACTCTACCATAGTTTTTCATGAACCTCATGTGAATGTCTTCCAAATATGAAAACGGGATTCTTCCTAAATCATGGAGCAATGCAACAAATGATCAGACAACCACAAAACAGAAACATCAGAACAACAAAAGAAAATCATATTCACACATTATATGAACCATCAATTAAATAGTGTACATAGACAGAGTGAGTCATCAACTTCTTCATTGACACACCAAAACTGACTGTAAGAGAATTGCTTAAGTTGGCATTGGAAATATCAATAGACCAAAAAATATGATAAACCATAGTGAGCCTCTATCACATGCTCTCATAATAAGTCATAAACAGGCAAATATACACACAAATAGTAGATAAAAAGTCATTTACAAAATAATGGCACTGCAGTCAGTAGGAAAATCTATTGGTTTGCTAAACAAGTTAAGAGCAAAGGTATGCAGGCAGAACTGAGAGATACACTAGCAATTGCAGTACATGAATGAGTGCCATTTCACAAGGCAAAGCTTCAGCTACATTCCTAGGAGGTTTTCACAGCTTCATCCCATCAGAGGATAACATCAGTTAACATTAGTCAGTAGAAACTTCAGTGCAAAGGCTTATAAAAATGGCAATAAATCAAAATCTAAAGAAAGTGTTTCCAATTCTGTACATATCAGAGATACAATTCCTGACCTTAGCATGAAAATCAATATAATTGATAAAAAAATTAATTGAAAGCTCTCACTCAAAAAAAAAAAGAGAGCAAGAAATTAAGAGAGGAAAAGGAAGTTACGCACATTAGCCATACAAAGAAAAGTGAGACCATCAGATCGGAGTATGTGAAAAATGTAACGATCTTGAGAAAAACAGAGCCTAGAATTGGCGTCGGAAGGAATCTTCTCGAGGATACGCCTGCAAACGGCTCCGGTGTTCCCCGTAACCGCACTAAATTCCGCCAGCACAACCGTTCCGCGAGCCACGACGGCGTATAGGATCGCCATCTCTGATATATTCTGAGCGTATGAGTCGGATAGATGTTGGTTACCGTATATTGAAGAATTGAGATCCTGATGGTAAGAGCTGAGAGATGATAATAGCGCACAAATGGAAGCTTCAAGGTTGAAAATAACGTAGAGTTTAGTCGGCCAACGAAGATATGCCACCGGTAACGGCAAGTCCACGCTCGGCCTGTGGGCCTTGCTATGCCCACGCCTGGTGCACGCAATCCCCGCGCCGCTGCTTCTATCCTTTTCTTTCTTACAAATTATTTCATAATTCTCCTAAAATTACCACTACAAAATTTGCTACTCCTCCTTGTCTTTTAAAAGTTTTCCTTTGCCTAGATGTCACGTGTAAATTATTAATAACAAATAAAAAATGTTATCTTAAAAAAGTCAAACCGACAAGAAATAAAATAACAAAAAAAAAAAAAAAAAAACAATTGTAGGAGATTGAAAGAAATTTTAAAAAATTCAGGAGGAGGGACGATATGTATTAGGCATTTCATTGTTTATGTCATATTTCAAAATTTCAAATTTACATAAACTTGTACCTATACAGTTGATTATCCATGAACTTTGAAAAGTTTCGAACCCTCTAAGCCTGCTTAAAGTGTATCCATTGACCCCCTAATTGTAGTTGGACTAGTCACACCGTGAAAAATATAGTACATTATCGAAAATTATAGGACACTATAGGAAATTATACAACATTATAGGACTTTTAAATACATAAAAATGAGGTTATAAGGGATGCTGGAAATTGCACAAATTTTTTAAAATTTATGTATCAAATTATAGTACATTACAGGAGATTATAAGACATTATAGGACTTTTAAATACATAAAATGAGGTTATAAGGGATGCGTGAAGTTTCTCAATTTGAAAAGTTTAATGTATAACTTATAAGACATTATAGGAGATTACAGGACATTATGAGATTTTTAAATGCATAAAAATGAGGTTTTAAGGGTTGCTGGAAGTTGCGTATTATTTTCAAATTGTAATGTATAAGATTATATGACATTATACAAGATTATAGGACATTATAAAAAAATTTCAAATTTTTTTCTTTAAAAAATATATCAACATGGATCTTGTTTTAAACATAAAAATAAGATGAACAAAATATCCTAAAGAATCGAGTCGAAAAAATCAATGGTTTAAGAGATATGATGATTTTAAGTTTTGAAAATTCAAACTAATTAAGAGAGAATGTTTGATAGAAGTTAATTTAGATAAAAGTATAATTAATTAATTGTTATGATTAAAAGTTAAAATATATATATTACTAAAAGCAAAGAAGTCGTTAATTACTTTTTTGTTCTTATATTTTTTTGATTAAAATTTGAAATTGTAAAATTAATTTGTTAATTAAAATTTTAAAATTGGAAATTAAAAAAAAACAAATTACGTACACATCCTAAACTAAAACAAAAAGAATGCAACGTAAGTGATCATATTTTACAAAATTAAAAAAATCTAACATATATCCTAAAATTTCAAAATTAAAAAAACTAAATTATGTAATCATATCTAACTGAATTTGTTTTTAACTCAATAACGTATTCTTCTTATACTTCATACACCTGCATACATCTGAAAATTACAAAAGTAAGAAAATTTAAATCATGTGATCATATTTAAATGAATCTTATAAAATCTTTTAATTGGTTACCCAAAAATAGATGTAAACCTGAAGTCTATTACGTGGTTCAGTATATAAGCGTGTTCCATAACTCAATAA
>CAOJBJ012183958.1:0-14043 GCA_948291685.1 Euphorbia celastroides | reverse complement strand
TTGTGAGTTGAATCGGGTGGCGACTCCAAACTGATTTATGAAAATGATTTTCTATTGAGTAATAGTTTTCAATTGTTTTTCCCAAATCAAATGTTTTGGCATGTCATAGCCAGTCCAATGTCTTTTAATGCGAGAAGAGCTGTATCCAGACCTCGATATCTAGGCCACAGGCTCGATTATGATGGAAGATCTCCCTTCCGATGCGAGTATGTGTCGTGACAGACAACCCCTGTCCGCCCTCCACGTCCGTGGTAGTAAATCCTTTTCAAAACCCACTCACAGACTAGCAACTATCAACGCCGGCTAGGGAACACAGTGGGGGAAGAGAAGGTTCGCCCGCTCACACCTGGGCTAAAACTCAGAGGTTTAGTTTGCAAATTTATAATATTTGGCAAAGTGCATGGCTGAATGTTTTTTGGGTTATTGGGAAGCCCCTTAATGATGCTATTTTTGAGGGTGTCAAGCAGAATATCCATGTTATTTTGAGGCGGCTTTGGGATTTAATTTGTAATAATAATGCTATTAGTAAAGGAGGAATTTGGAATTCCACTATCGAACTCGTTATTCTCCATAACCTGAGTTTGACGCCTTGAAGAAATAAGGCTCCTCGAGTTATCTAGGTGTTATGGCAGCCTCCAGTTTCTCCTTGGGTTAAACTAAACACGGATGCCTCAAATTTGAATGGGATTGGAGGCTGTGGAGGTGTAGCCCGAGATCATAAGGGTGTTTTCCTTGGGGGCTTCGCATTCTGTTTTGACACCAATTTGGTGTTCTTGGCAGAATTGAAGGCTGTCATCTATGTTATTAATTGGACTGCTGATAGGGGCTGGTCGCACATTTGGCTCGAGAGCGATTCTTCAGTGGTCATTACTTTGTTCAGATCTCGCATCCGAAATGTCCCTTGGACGATTGCTGCTGAATGGGCAGACTGTTTGCAAAAAATTTCCAGCATTAGTTTCACTTCATCTCACACTTTCAGGGAAGGAAATGCCGTTGCGGATTGCCTTGCGAGTTATGGAAGGTTGTCTCCTCCTCTATTATTTGGGATAATATTCCTGATTTTTGTCGTAACATTTACTTTCATGACTTGAGTGGCCGAAGCATGTTTCGGTTCACCTGACATTATGTTTGAACTTTTTCTATCTTTTTAATAAATAAGGACGGGTTTTTTCCGTTCTGTCCGTTGGGTTTTCTTCTTCAAGTTTATTTATTTTTTATGAACCTAAAGTCTGCAACCCACAGCGGAACTTTTTTGTCACACCTCATTTGATTAAAAAAAACATGTTGTGTGCATATTTGAATTAAGGGATCGGATTGTCTGTTTGTATGAATAGGTTGTGACTATTTTTGTATATAGTATAATATTTTATATTTCTGCAATCTTACATTATCACCACAACATATACACAACACAATCTTTCTTACCCAATCAATTAGAGAAATCTCATACTCTTTTAGACGACTCCCTACGGATACGATCTTGTGCTTACCACACTATACCGAGCTTAGTGCACTTGTTAGACATTCATTTTAAGAAGCGTAATAGCTTTAACTTTTAAAAGTTTCTCTTAATCTCTTAAAATTGGCTTTTCTTAGCTCTCACTTCTAAATATCTCGTATCAGCTTCTAATTAAAAAAAAATTGACATATTTAAAAATTCAAACAAATTAAAAATGGACACGTAGCATTTAGAGAGTAAAAGCTACGTTTCTCATGTAAAATTAGGGAGTACTCTTTCTCTAATACTGAATTGGTGATTTAGTGTCTAAATTTTGCTGAACTAAGGTAAACGGACGTTTTGATAATTAGTTTATAAAGAAAAAAGGTAATTGTTGAGAAGTTATTAAAAAATATAAAAATATATTGAAGTACGTGGTCTAAAGTACATATAGGTGAGGTGGCAATGTTACGTGTCACATAACGGAACCACAAGAAACTTTGTGCCTATATTCTGTCTATTGCAATGCAAGGAAGCAGATACCATCGAGTTGAACTTCAAACTAATTTCGGATGCAATTTCGTCAGTCTCCATCACACCAAAAAACTCCCTCTCAAGTCTCCACCTACCAAATAACGTCAACACGTGAAATAATAAATTCGGCCTATTTGACTCAGCTCTTTGATGAATAATGCTATATGTGCTGCAATTAGCCGTTACAAGTTACTGATAATAGTATATTATTAAAACAATAAGTGCTGAGTAAATAATTATATTCTCTATGAGGTTTGGTTTAATATATCAGTATTTTTTTGTATTTTTTAAAAATAATTTACGTTTTTCTATGATTTGATTCCGTTTAACTAAAACCTTCTTATGAGATATTTTGTGTCTTTTTTATATGTCTAACATTTTGTTTTGATAAATTTACTCGCATCTTCATATACTGTCTATTTTACTTAGTTTCACATATATTTTTATTATGAATTTTTTAAAAGCTATTTTTTCTTGTTTTTAATTGAGACTCTAAAAAGGGATAAGGAGATGGAAAAGAAAAATAATTTTCAAGATGACTTTATTTGTAGGTTTAATTATTTGTCTTTCTTAATTTAAAAATAGAGAGCAATGGAACACATTGATAATGCAAAATATTTCATTCATCTACTTATATATAATATTAGACTATATATTAACTATGATAAACAATATTATAATTCTATTTTTTTATTTTTCTCTTTAGTTAAGACTGTGATGGAGAAGGAGAATAAAATAAAATTAATTCTTGCGGTATAATTCTAAGATTTATTTGATTATTTATTTTTTCTCTTAAAAATGGAGGGCAATTGAGTATATCTATATCATACAAAATTTATTCTTTTATTTATGTTAGGTTTTTGGATGTTTGATTAAGTTTTCAGAATTTATAAAACAGTGAATTAAACCCTAAATATGTAAGAATAATTATTAAAAGAATAAAAAAATCAAAATATTTTAAAGAAAAAATTGTAAAAACATATGAAAAAGAATTTTATAAAGTTCATAATAAAAATGCACGTGAAAAAATAGTTAGAGTAGACAAGTAATGAAGATAAGGAGAAAATTGTCAAGACATATTATTTGGATGGAAAAGTGATAAAAGATAAAGGAAGTAGCTATAGTTGGATGAAGTCAAAACACAGGGAGGTATAAATTATATTGAAAAAATTCAGAAAAGTATTAGTGTATTAGGGCAAATTTCAGGGATGTTATAATTATTTACCCTTAAAATATTTATAAGAGATAATTACAAAACACAACTAAACGGATGATGTGATATTTTTGTTCACAAAAAGGGATGAGTGATTTTGAATGTAGCTTTTCTTAAAAAAAATCGGTAAAATGTATTTTTAAAACGGCTTATTACAATAATGTATGCTCTAAACTAGGGATGTTAATTGGGTGGAAAAAATCCGAAAACTTTTAGATTCGAACCGACGAGTAATGGGGACTAATCGAAACTTTCATCCTGAATAAGCGGGGATGAGTGAAATTTAAGATCCGGTATAAAAATTGGGACGGTTTTGGGTGGAACTATTCCTAAATTATTGGGTTATTCGCACTGCTACCGAATAAATAAATAAAAAACCCGTTATATATAAAATATATATGTACATTTACTTTTAACTGATTAACGTAATTACTTTACTTGACTATTGTATATTTTAACCTATTATATTGTCAATTGGATAAAAAAAAATAATTAAACTATGATATTATTATTAACTTGCATTTCATATAACATATGAACCTAAGTTTTACAAATATATATAAATATAAGATGAATAATAATAAAATTATTATAATTATTAGAAAATTTTGTTGTTTTTAAAAGAGATATTTTTCAATTACACTTGTATTAAAGATGTGATCAAAACCTAAAATTTATTAGGTTATAACTACAGTCTTAACGACAAGTAAATATATCTGTCATGACTTTAATTATATCAATAATAAATTTTATTTACAATGATTATATTTACTTAATTTCATTATTTTCTATTACCTTCAATTATCAAATTAATCAGTATCCAAAATTTGAAGGGCAAATATTTATAAAATTAGGTTAAAAATGAATTATATAATGAAATCATATTTTTAAAGTTGATACGCATAAAGTAGATGCTTAATTATTGATTATAATTTCGTGAATATCTATTAGCAATTAAGCATAATCTAATGGATATTATAAAAATTGCAGGATTTGGTAAGGAAGTGACAAGTGGGCGGAAAAAGGAGCCTTTTTGGCAGGACACGACTGTAGTAGGGCGTTGAGCAAGAAGTCTATAGCAGGACAAGTGGAGCTGACTCAACCAGTGGGGGAAATATGAGGATCAGTGACCAATTAGTTTATCTTAAATTTCATATATTAAATGAACTCGTTTCGAATAATAGAGAAGACAAAGCTTAGCCGTGAAAATGAATTAGACGAGACAGGGGAAGAGTGTCGACGCTGGCTTGGATAATCTCTTCAGATGATATGGTTAGCGGCGGATGATGTAGAAGAAATAGGAAAAAGAAGGGAAAAGTGAAATAGGGTTAGACTTATGTGAACGGGATGTGGGATTTTGCTTCTCATAAGCATTGCCATGTGCCAATCACTTGAGTTTATAAGTAGCAAATAGCAAATTTGCAAGTGTATCAAGTCCCGTTGCAAGCGTCCCCTTGCTAATAACGAATTTTCTTGTAGTGTTTAGTTTTGTATTTTCATCATGTTTAATATAGTATGTTTCTTTTTAAGATTGTTGTGTCTATTTATATTATGCGTAGTGAGTAGTTTTTCAGCAACTTTCGCCAGCAACCTGGCAGGGTTTGGCTAGTGATGTAATGTTTATCTAAGCTAACAAATCTATTCAAGGTAGATTGTTGTATGTAATAACTGATTTATGGGTTCGGCCAAACTCATATACAATGGAAAGCATGAAGGACCTAACGGAGAAGTGTGACCATGGATCTTGCAGTAATCTCATAGGCATAAGGTTGTAAGTGGATAACTTTCATTCTTTATGTTTTGTGTCAAAGAGTTTCTTAGATAAAATGGTGGAGAAGCAACCTGTTTAGGCATCTTTGAATGCTTGCTTATTCGTAATGCTTAAGGCCTAATTTGTAAGTGGATAACTCCCGAGGTAAAAGCTTTATAGGGTTAGGTAGTTATGGCGACCGAACCATATCTAGTATAATTTCGTGTAAGAGACCTTGAACCTTGATGCTTAATATGTTGGTTTAAATAAACATAATATTACTAGTTCCCGTTAAGATTGTTGGCTAGGCTTGTGTTTAGTTATCTGTCTGTTTTTGTAGCAACCTTGTCTTTGTTGTGTCTGTCTAGTTTTAGTCTGCCGTGATCTTTTATTCACTCAACTTTAATTGAAATCACTCTATTAGATTGCCTATAGGATTAAAAACTCGCAAGCTTGATCCTTGTGGAATACGACATTCAGACTCATCATCTGTATTACAGAGCAACCTAGTATACTTGCTAGCAGCCTCGTTTGGGTCCATAAATTGAAAGAACTGAGAAGACTAAACGGAGCAAACTAGAAGGTTACGAGAGGGTCAAAGGATGGAGACAGAACAACAGCGTTTGGAATGTGAGCGCACTGACCACGCGTACTAAGCATGAGAGACCTGAGAAGGCATAAAAAATAAAATAAAGAAAAAGTTATATAATGAAACTTCTTAGCTATTCGCGCGAGAGAATTCTTGATTAGAGATGGCAATGGGTAGGGCACCCGCAAAAATCACTCTTACCCGTCCCATATCCGTTTGTTATAGCAATGTCCTAACCCGTCCCAAACCTGTTTAAAATATCCTATGTAAATCTCGAACCCGTCCCAAATCCTAATAGGAATAACCGCGGGTACCCGCTTATACCCATTTAACTATAAATATAATTAATAATAAACATTAATACATAAAATATCATCTACTAACACATAATATCACATCATATCCATAACATATCCATACGGGTTCGGGTATCGGGTACCCGGGGGTCTATCCCGAACTCATCCCAAACCCGTCACGGGTATTGATATAAAAACCCGAACTCGTCCCAAACCCTGATAGGACTACCCTATAGGTTTTTATCGGGTCGGATACCCGCGAGTACCCGTTTAATGGGTATCCATTGCCATCCCTATTCTTGATTGTAATTCATATACTCATTTTGTTATACTACATTTAAAAATTATACATTATACTAGCTTAACACTACAACATAAAACTTAATTATACATTACACTAGTTTAACACTAAAACATAAAATATTTTTATTAAATTATGAATGTAATTTAATTTTTTTGTGTTGAATTTTATTTAATTGTTATGGTTTTTCACAATTATTTATAAATAAACATATTGATATTTAAAAGTAATTGTATGTATATATGAAAGAATATAATAATAATAAATGGTTAGTTGGAGAAGAATATAATAATAATAATATTTTGTTTTGGGGTAGAAATTTGAAGTTATGGTTGGAGAAGCAGACAATGTGGCAACTCTAAATTATAGAGTAAAGTGGATTTTTGAGTGAAAAATGGAGGGGTGGGGTTGGAGATGCCCTTAAGGTGTCTTTTGGGGTTATATGTAGGTCTTAACATGGTATCAGAACCATGAGCAATTGTTGGGCGAGCCCCGTGATAGGTCCATGATGGGACACCCAATGATATTCCCGCCCCGAGATGATGATTAAGCGTGCGGAGGGTGTATTGAATATCCCACATTGTTTGGCTTAGAGCATAAATACTCCTTATATTAATGAAATAATAATAACCCCTTAAGGTGCCTTTTAGGGTTATATATGTGAGTCTTAACAGGAAACGCCATTGTAAGAAATTTCCAGTATTGTTACAGTATAAATATGCAATAGCTTAGAAACTAAAAATAACTTCACAATGGGGACATAAAACGCGAGGGAAGCATAGAAACTAAAAAGAAGTTGAAAATGTGGACAGGAAACAAAAGTTTTGGCAATGAATGGGTTTGCATAGATTAAATAGTGATTCCATTAAAAATTACTTTAAAAAGACAGAAAATGGAATTTGAATCAAAATCTTACGGTTGGTATTCCATTTTCTGTTTTTATATATGAATGATAGGTTGTCCATTAAAGAGTGACTGTTTAAATGGGGGCGTGAACCACCTGTACCTTTGTCCCTTGTAAGCATAACAATATTCATATAGGTTTGGGTCGTAACCCAACTTTACAACCAAATCAAAATGTCTATAATACACACAAAATTCATAACTAGTAGCCAAAAGCATTCGAGTCCACTTCTTTGTATTTGTCATTATTCCAATATTGTTCTTTTTATAGCTTTTTAAAATTGGAAAAAATGTATATATTTATCATTCTTATCCTATTTATCAACTTTTGATTAGCTAGATAAAATAAGAAGAATAACATGTTCGAAAATCTAAAATCAATCAAAAGCGGACATGTGACATTTAGATGTCCATCTAGTATAGTTTTATCAAGTTGAAAGAGTTTAGAGAAATTACGAAAATTTTAGAGTGGTATTTGGGGCTAAACTGTATAAGATGGTGTTGTCGCACGACATAGGTCACTAGCTGGGGGACCGCAAAATTCCAAATTAGAATCCAATTTCGCGTCACAGCATCTCGCGTGACATTGGGGGCCTTCCGAGATGCATTTTCCTGTAGTTTAGGTTTTCTTTGGTAGATTGGTAATTTTCTTGCTATGATGTTATGTGACATCGGAGTTGCAAGCTGATTTACCTATACCGAAAAATCATGGTATAGTAAATTCAATTGAATTCTTATACCTGTAGTTCAAGGGGTCTAAACAAAATAATGACTTATCTACTCCGTTAGAAATATTTTTATTACAGAAATTATGGTATGGATTAGAAAACATTCATTTATTCTTTACTTTTGAAATCTTTCAGAAAAAAACAAATTGTTGCAAAACAAATAAATCTTGTAAAATAGAGTTAAAATAATATTTTTGAATTCATGCAACTCAATCAAGAGCTTACCCAAAATGCATTCTGTACATGATATATTTAGAAAATACCAGAGTTTTCAAATCCGGACCGGACCGGCCGGTCAGACCCGAACCGGTCACAGGTCTGGTCCGTTTTGAGTTGGTTCTAAAGGAAGTCAATAACCGGTTGTTTCGACCATAAATCGGTTGAAATTCGGCGGTTTAACCATGACCGATTCTTGATAATTTTTAAGTTAAAAACAAATTTTTGAGGTTTGTAGGGTTTGAACCTCCAACCTCTTATATATTGATGACATGCTTTACTTATTGAGCCAAGTTTTTAGTTGTAAACAATTTTCATAATCATATTTTTATATAATAAAAACTTGTTGATTTATTTTAATGAATTATTTTAGATTTCTATCATATTTATCTAGTATTTTTGTTCAACTATTTTATAACTATTTTTACTGAAATTATTATTGATATTAAAATGAAACTTATAAATTACTACAACTATGGTTATATTTTTATAACATAACTATAGTTCAATTTTAATTAAATACAACTTAATACTAAATAAGTATTTTATTATTTCATCATAATATATTTATTGTTATATTATAATTTATAGTTATATAAATTAGTATTACTTATTATGAACAATGAACATTAAGAAGTGTTACTTATTAATGCATGGTAAATTATATTATATGTGTAATAAATAATATTAATATTTTTAACATATTTTTAAAAAATCCGGTTCGATGACCGGTTGAATCCGGTTGAACCTTAAATCCATGAACCTCTCCTTCTACCGGTTTGGTGACTGGTCCGGTTCTGAAAACCATGGAAAATACAATAACCTCAGTTTTCCTTTTCTGTATTTTAGGTTGTGTTTAAGTGAAAATCTGCTCAAATCTAAATGCAGTTAGAGAACAGCTCGAAAAAAACAAAGACATAACCTTTCCCAGATTGGCATAAGCTGCCAAAAGGTCATCTTTGAACAACCAACTAAAGCGATGAGAAAAAACTTCAAAATGAACAGCTAACTGAACTATGCAACATAACTTCAACAACAGCATACCAGACCTTTGGACAACAAGAAAGAAACAAATACAACAGGCAAAGTCTACATAAGGTTTCAACTTCCAACGATTCGTTCTGGGATCCCAAATTAACAAAATCCAAACATTATGCCATTCCTACAGCATAACTCATCCAAAACAGACATCCACTTAACAATTATCCTAATGTTTACATATACTCAATGATCACCTCCAATACTTCTCTTCAAATCCTGATTCTCTTTACTAAGAAAATCGATTCGGGATTGGAGTATGTTCATCATCGCATTCACGCTCATCATTTCCAGCTTTAAGGAATCTCTCTCAGCAGAGATCTTTCGGATTTCACTCTGCAAATCATTGATAAATTTCACATAGCTAGGATGAACCGAAGCTGCATCAAGAGGGACAAAAGGGCGCTCTTTCGGTTCCATTTTCCCCATCTGGGAGAACTCCAACAGTGCAGAAACTGCAGTAGTTGTTGCATTTGCAGCTGCCATTGTTGTGTCGGTAGTTGTGGTTGTTGCTGCTGTAGATGTTGTGGATGAGCATAGATCTTGAGTTGTCCTGGTTGAGTTGTCTGAAGGGTTCAAACTGTTTGAGAATAAATCGTTATTATGCTTCCTTCTCTTGTACTGGAGAACGGGGAACGGTGCTTCGGTATTAAGCAAACAAGGTGGATAATCATCCACTTTTTCAGTTTTGCACGTGAAAAAGTTTTCTCGCTGATATTCTTCGAAGTTTTCAGTGTCCTTGGGAAGCTCGTTAATATTAAGAGGATTTCGAGTGATCGAATGATTATCCTGCAAAACATAGCTTTTAAGATGGATTGATAAATAAATGCATTATGTTAAGGCCAATGTGTGCCTGAGGGACACTAGGGGAACAATAAAAAGTAATGGAAAAAACTATTGAACGCAACAATAAGCATTCCATTCCTATAATGCAATAAAAATTTTCTGAGGAACAAATATTAAATGGTATCGAATCTACTTATGCATGATCAAATAGTCATAAACTCGAGTTGAAATGATAAGTTTAACCAAAGCTACTAAGTCGACACATTCAAAGTTAACCGAGAACCTACTAAGCATATCCACATTTACCTTGAAAACCATCTTTTGCAGATAAATGACTAGAGATGAAGACGATGAGAAGGGGGACATGCATTTTTGTTCTTGTAGATTTTCCTTTTAAATAAAAAAACATGCAATAAGAAAAACAGTACAAATGGGACTAAAAAAAGCCATGCCTCTCTCAGACTCGCAAGTCTTGCAGAGGGGCACGCCGAAGAGATGATGCCTTGCCTAATGTCATTGGAGGCTTTAGGCTGTGGCCCTTGAACAATTCAATTCATAAAGATAGCTGCATAATAATCACATCCACTACGTTATACGTACTGGCGAATGTGAATCTGAGTATCTAGCACAACAAGCGGGGAAATTTTGGATATGTAAACTCTCCTAAATCTAAATTCAGGTATGCACATACAGAAATTAAAATATTTATACACATTGGCCTCATATGGGCTTAAATTATAGTGAAAGGAAAATCCCTAATCCACCCCGGATGTGATTCGAACCTAGGACCAATACAGTCCACAAGTTCCATCTTAACCACTAGGTTGAGACTTCAATCACTTACATACACATTATAATTTATATCATATTCCAAAAAAAAAATATATTGAGTTTATTGTTGCTGAATTAATTCGAAGTAGCCTACAACATACTGAAAATATTGATTCAAAGGCTTAAGAAAACATATTGTGTAAGAAGTCTAGCTATATAGGAAGATAGATGGTCATTTGCATTACTTAATTGATTAGGAATTCTGATTGGTCAGAGAGATTGATTAGGACATTAATCAAACTAAAATAAGTCATTATTTCGTGCTTTCACTTCTTTGCACCAAATTTAATTGTAATTTTGACTACTCCAAGAATCTGCCAGAGAATTTCGACATTAATTTGACTAATACTTAACTTTTCACCCTTCTGGTAACCATCACTACTGAAAATTCAATCTTGTCCTTGTTCACAAGCATCAACAATTCGAAAGGAAGATGCAACATCTTTTTCTCTAACACAAGCTCTGAAGATCAGGAGTTCTCTCTAAGATCTCCAACTATAGGCCAAGAGAAATTAGAACACAACAAAACTGAACTCATTAATCCTCTGTAGAGCATTTGCCTCCAATTCATGATTCCAGATGCCTAATCTAACTTCCCAAAGTTCAACAATCTGACAAACTGAACCTTTGAACTCCAGTTTCTTCCTATCATAGATATAAGTTTCCTATATCTATATACAAACCTAATATGAAAAACCAAAGCTAACATTAAAGAAACCTAGAAAATGATCACCTATGTTGCACAATCCAATAAGTTCATCATCAGCAAACAGAAGCACCAAATGACTTCATTTTCAATCAGGAATTACATCCTTTTTCCAATTTTATCCAAGAAATAGTTAGAGAAGGGACATAGCTTAACACTTCACCACCACTGAAATTAGAACAAAGAAAGAAACAAAAAGGGAAGAAAAACTAGATTCTAGGATTCTATTTTGTTCCACCAAGCAATCCTGATAAGAAGTATATTTCGAGCTTCTATATTATTCCTTGTCCCATAAGATCCATCTGTAAGTACATCAGCGCAATATCTAATCGCCATTATTCTATGTGGAATTACAATTTAAACTACAGTTTCTGGCCTATGTCCGATCTCATAATATTCTTCATAGTTGAAGGTGGAAATATGAGAAATGAAATAAAATCTAAAAAACTAAACACTAGAAACATATAGAAGGAAGCTACCCAAATAATAGTGATTTTAGGAATATCTAATCAATTTCAAATAAAAAAACTAAAGACCAGGATTGAATTCTCAGTAAAAAGGGCTATTTCCTACATGGGTGAATAGGTTGCTTATTCCCCATCATTCCAATTATTTGTTTCACATAGTAGGCATTTATCAATTTAATCATCTTTTTGTAGCTCAAAAAGAGACTGTTTTCTCATATCTTTGTTGAATCATGAAATATCTCTTTAGTCAAAACAAAATAGAAAGCCCACTAATTTGTCTAGTGATATTATTAGTTTCGATCACACACTAAAAAGCTGATCAGTTTTCCAATTTTTCAGAGAAACTCTAACTTACATGGATAGCAACTGAATATCAATGAAACTTGACAAAAAAGCTCCATAGCACGCAAGAGACTGAAATGCTCATTAGGCACCAACCGACCAAAAAGAATTTTCTTCCACATATTATGACAAGGAATGACAGATTATGGTAATAGAACAGATTTCACAATTACTTCTTATTATAATGACTTGTAAGGAAAGCTATTCATGAGGATTCCTTTGCATGGTGCAGTTTACAAGGTAATCTTTTATCCTTGAATACAACTTCGCAAACAGAAGATTGGATGAAAGGAAGTATGCAAATAGGTTCCATGATGGAGATGAATTTGTCAAAACTTTCTCCATTAGGAAGGTTAAGTTACATTTTTTATTTTTCCCAAGTTATTTATATCAAACTAAGTAATTCTCAAAAATGTCAAACAATTCGTAAAATTGGAATACTACCAGAGAGTTGGGGGAGACATTGAGCACAAACAATTTACGAAAGAGTATTGGGTATGTCTTGAGAGATCCTTTGAGATAAGAAATTTTAGACACGTGTTCATTTTCTATCGCCGCAAGGTAAGGGAGTTAGTTTAGGCTATTAGTAAATATACTTTGACAATATTAAGGATGTACGCTTTTAGATTAACGTGACCTAATCAGTAACTAGGAGTGCCCTTATCTGGAGCAATTGTGCACATTAGTTACCCGAAACTAACACTTTAAAAAGGTTAGACCAAAATTCATTTCACTTTATCACAAATTCACAGCAAAAAACAGGGTAATGTTGGTACTGTCCAATCATTTGGAGATCAAACTTAAAAGGACAAAAAAGTGCACTTGCCTGCTCATTTCGGTTCCTTTCTGAATAGTTTTCACGATAGGGTGCCACGTCATCCGTAGCATCTTCCCTTGGAAAAAAAGATGTCTCACCATTGTCCCACTCCTCCTCTATAAAAGGTGCATAGCGGTTTCCATTTGGTGGTCCAATATTATTCTTGTGAAATACTCTACACAGCACATATGAATCCATCTTCACCGAAAACAAACACCATAAGTAAATCCACATAGCCGCATAAACTTACTAACAATTAAACAAAGTGATGCACTTGTGTGGCAAGAACAATAACACTTTTAACCAGTCACAGTATTGCAGAATTGAATTGTACCAGCATTAAGTTGCCAAATTTAGCTAAAAATCACTTTTATGAAGAAACCGACATACGACTGAATACGAAAAATCATAATATTCCTTATTTGAACCAAAAACATATGTTAATTAGCAGACACTGCCAAATCATATCAAACAATTTATCATATTCAAACTAACATTACAAAAATTGCAATGTAACGCCATCCCACTATTAAATGAGGGCATACGACGTCAAATATCATCTTACAAAGCAATGTGACACTTCTATTAAGAAACCGACATATGACTGAATACAACAAATCATAATATTCCTTATTTGAACCAAAAACATTTGTTAATTAGAAGACACTTCCAAATCATATCAAACAATTTATCATATCCAAACTACCATAACAAAAATTGCAATGTAACGTCATCCCACTATTAAATGGGGGCATACGACATCAAATATCATCTTACAAAGCAATGTGATCATTATACCCTTTTAAAAACTTAAAAAAATTCCATTCATCAATTAAATTTTACACAGAATTCAAGTGAAAACATGAGTCAACACATGGAAATGGAAAAACATTCCACATAGAGACTCACCTGATTGCCTCCAAATTTTTCTAGTTCTTCATCAACCATTCGGTATTCATGCATAACCCAATTAGTACGCTGTCCTCCAGGAGCACGTCCACTGTGAAACACAAGTGTTTTTTTCATTGCAATAGTTTGGGAGCCCCGGCGAACCTCCCTGTCTTTCCCAGTGGCTTTCCAGTATCCTT
>CAOJBJ012183353.1:0-10353 GCA_948291685.1 Euphorbia celastroides | reverse complement strand
GTATCATGTCTACAAGTTGAAGAAAGCTCTATACGGACTGAAACAGGCTCCGTGAGCTTGGTATGAGAGGTTGACATCCTTTCTCATCTCAAAAGGATATATCAGAGGAAAGGCTGATACAACTCTCTTCATCAAGAAGAAGAAGAAGAATGATGTCATCCTACTTCAGATTTATGTGGATGATATCATCTTTGGTGCAACTGATTAGAAGCTTTGCAAGCAGTTCAGTTCTCAAATGAAGGAGGAATTTAAGGTGTCCATGATGGTGAACTAAATTTCTTTCTTAGACTTTAGATCAAGCAAATCTCAAAAGGAATCTTCATCAGTCAAGCAAAATATGTGAAGGAACTTCTTAAGAAGTTTGACATGCACCAGTCCAAAGTTATGTCAACTTCCATGAGTCTAGACACCTCACTCTCAAAGGATCTAGATGAAAAAGAAGTTGATCAAAAGTTGTATAGAGGAATAATTGAATCACTGATATATCTCACTACTAGCAGACCAGACATTCATTATGATGTCTGTTACTGTGCAAGATTCCAGTCATGTCCCAAGGAATCCCACCTCAAAGCAACTAAGAGGTTCTTGAGGTATCTTATTGGAACTCCAAAAGTAGGATTGTGGTATCCAAGTAATGGAGATTTCACATTAAGAGGATTCACTTGTGCTGACTATGGAAGAGATTCACTTGAAAGAAAAAGCACCTCCGTAGGATGTCATTTCCTTAGAGATTGAAAAGTGGGACTTAGCTTTTAGATCAGGGAGATTAGAAGTGGTACATCCCTAGAAAAGGACTTAGCTAGACTGGTGAGAGTTTAGTGGTATATCCTACATCCGGAAAGGGGAGCTTTTCAGAGATAACTTGTAAAAGGCTTGATTCCTGCCCGCAAAGGAATTCATTAGTGGATTAAAGCCCAATAGGAGTTCTGGAGACTGGAGTAGGCGAGGTCGAACCAGGATAAAAATTTCCTTGTGTAATTTAAATTTAAGTTCATTTATCTGTCTGCATCCGGAACCAACCTGGAGTCCGGATCCTTAGGTTTTTAGATTGCAAATCAATATGTTTTCACGAAAAAAGGTCATTCACCCCCTCTGAACCTACTTGTCTATTCCTAAGGGACCAACATTAACTATTTAAAATTTATAAGGTTAAAATTGTAATTTAACACTTAATTGCTTTTATATATACTAGCGTGATGTCTCGTGCGATGCACGATATAGTCATTTGAAATTATATCTAGTTTCAACAAAATAGATTTAAGAAGATATATTTGGTTATAGATATACTTAATAAATAATTATAAAATTTAAATATATTTAATTAAATAATTAAATATATTATTATTATTATTGTTTATAAATAATTTTCAAAAATATAAGGATAAAAAGTAGTTTAATGGCTAATTAATCTTAAAGATTACATAATTAAATTCAAAATAATAAAAATATATACTTACCAAATTGAACATATTCACGGACTTTCTTTGGATTAAACAATTTTGTATAAGGTATTAACTGAAATAAATTAAATAAGAATTGGGGTAATTGACTCCTCAACAATCGTCATTGACAAAAATGCTAAAATTTATTTATTTTATGTGGCTTAGGTGTTCTACTATTTTCCGGAGTAATAATAAAAAATTTCATAATGCACACCTTGAGTTCTTGAAAATTATCAACACACTTGAAAATGTTATTTTTGGTTACAAGTGTTTGAATTTCCCCTATTGCAATCTTACAAAACGAAAATTATTACAAAACAAAAAAATATAAATTTTTAACATATATTTTCATATTACAAAATTATTTTAATAGTAAATATTGATTTTGGTTATAGATTTTAACTAATTTATCAATTTGTTAAGGACATATCTAAATAATAGAATGAATCAAGATTACGTGATGATTTTGTTACAGAAATATGTATATAGTAAATAATATTAGCTTAATTATCTATTTACCAATTTGATACAAAAACTTATAATTTTCAAAAATAAAAGATATAAAGTTAAGAACGTCATTTAACATTTAATTATATTTAGTAATATATAGATAGTTAAAATATAACTTTTTTTTTAAGAATTTACATTAATCCAGTAACAAAGTTAAATGTCAATTTTAAAAATAGGAAAAAACCAATACTAGGGGTTAAAATAATAACCTTTTTTAAGAATTTACATTAAAATCCAGTAACGGTCCACTTGGTTTCAAATAGAAAAAGTACAACGGCTAGCTTGGGAGTTTAATTAATAGCATGATTATGCGTGACGGATGCGTGGGTGCTTTACAATGATGGCAGCAAAACCATGGAAAATCAACATTAACCTCACCTCTAACCATTTCCATTTCAAATTCAAATTCAAATTCCGATCCCGCAACCAATCTAAACTCCTCCAATTTTTCCGCAAATTCAAGCTTTGGCGTTCAGATTCATCTTCAATTCTTCAAAATTCAGAATCCTTTTTGTTGAATTCCAGAGTCAGAAACACTCTTATCATCGTCATATTGTTGTCTGCATTTGCAATCCGTTTTGACGATTTCATTAGCAAATTCGAGATTGTTTGTAAGGTATGGAATCATGTGGCCTCTTCGGTTTCTTATCTATGATTTCAATATCTCGTATTCGAAATCCTTTTTTCACTTTTTATGTTTTTTATGGACTTTTGGAATTTTTCTTGCTTTGGATTCTAGAATTTAGGAGTTCGACATTATAATTTTTTTCATTTTCGAGACGGGTTGCATTGAATTTATGCATTTCTATTTATTTTGTACTTTCTGAAAGTCTCACTTAGAAACATTAAAATTTACATTAATTTAGGCTTTTGAAACGGAAAACGTTAGAATTAGAATTTTTCATGCTACCTTGTTTGTTGTGTGAGTCGAATCTAAATAAATCTGTATCCCCTGAATTTATTTTGAATTGTTTCTCGCCTCATTGCACTTTCAAAAATGCACCATTTTACCATGTAGATGTTACGTGGTTGCTTTTGATTGACTTGATTTTTAAAAAATTTGAACCAATTAGAAGTTAACGTGTGGATTTGCAAGGTTCAAAGGTTCATTTTAAATAAGTATAGGGGGTGAAAAGTTATTAGAAAAAGCTTAGGGGTTCGAATTGTTATTAGAAAGAGTTCAGATGTGAGACACAATTCTAAATAAGTTCTGAGGACTTTGAATATATTTGGCCATAATAATATGCATAGATTCCATATCTATTTGTAATTTGTTGAATTATTATGAAACATAACATTGAAATATAAAAGTTTACAATGATCCTGTTAGATGGACTTAATTCGTGAAGTGTTCATTATACGACAACTTCTATATGATGATGCGGTTTTTAGCACTTAGTATTTGGAGAATTTTGAAAACATCATGATTGATGATATATATATAACCAAACAAAATCCCCAACTAACAAAAAAAATAACACTAGATCGTCAAGGGCGGATCCCAAGCTGCCAGAAAATTTTAATCCCCCCATATATAAGCTGTCAAATATGTCATGGAATTTAACTGGAACGGGACGCTGCAACTGATAAAACGAGGAAGATGAACAGATGATAGGAGTCTATTTTCTGGTGGGCTTGAAAAACTAAAAGGCTAATATGGGCTTAAGTTAAAAATCCTGGTTGAATCCAATTTATACTTGTGGGTCTTTATTTTTAGCTTTCATCTTACACTTTGAAAACCAATCACGTGTAGTGCCCTGTTCGATGAATGATAAAGATTTAAAGTATTGTTATTAGTACATTTTCTTTAATTGAAATCATAATCAATGGAAATAAATAAAACCAATAACAACAAATTGTATTTTTAAAAATAGATTTAAAAGATGATGTACACAATTAATACAATATAATAATAAATAAAAGTTGAAGAAAAAAGATTTTGAATAATTATCAGTGTAGACTTTGAAATTTAAAGTAACTTTTTCACAACACAAATTCTAAAAAATGTAGGAATGATATGAAATTCATAAACATCAAGATGTTATCAATTATATGCGTGATTTGATGATAATTTTTTAAAAATTCTATTGATAACCTTATTTCATATTTCTCTTCCAATTATTTTTTTTATCAATTTTCATTTATTTTAGAATTATATATAATTTGTTTTTATTTTAGTGATATCCTTATCTCATACACTACATTTGTCATAAATTAAATTTTTTTATCAATTAAAAAAATTAATGTAATTTAAATTTTTCTTGGTGATATCATTATCTCATAATTCTCTCTATTTGATTTTTAAAATTATTCACAATTTTTTTTTATTTTTATGATATCATTATCCCATATTATTGTGGTTTTGCTTCATTTTTCATCATTGGGAATTTTTTATTAATTTTAAAATTTTTTAAAAGTAATTTAATTTTTTTATCAATTTCAAAGTTATTTAAATTTAATTAAATGCTAAGGACAAAGAAGTAATTTATTAGATATGCGTGATTTGATCATAATTTTTTAAAAATTTTAGTGATAACCTTATTTTATATTTTTGTTCCATTTATTTTTTTTATCAATTTCCATTTATTTTTTATAATTATGTACAATTTGTTTTTATTTTGGTGATATCCTTATCCCATACACTACATTTTCCATAAATTAAATTTTTATCAATTAAAAAAAATTAATATAATTTAAATTTTTCTTGGTGATACCATTATCCCATACTTCTCTCTATTTGATTTTTAAAATTATTCACAATTTATTTTTATTTTTGTGATATCCTTATCTTATATTTTATGGTTTTGCTTCATTTTTCATCATTGAGAATTTTTTATTAATTTTAAAATTTTTTAAACATAATTTAATTTTTTTTATTAATTTCAAAGTTATTTAAATTTAATTAAATGTTAAGGGAAAAGAAGTAATTTATTACTTCTTTTTTTTTAGTAATATATAGATTATCTAATGTCAGCGATGGTAAATCTTTGGCCTCATCATATAACAAATTTGAGTATTCTATATAATATATATTTATATATTTATATCTATTAAATGTAATCAAATTTTCACGGGATTAAATTTGAGAGGATTTCAATTAAATATGTTTGCTTAAGTCCAACCCATGAAAAGTGGGCTTAAATAGGCTTGAAAGGCCACAAGTTATGTGAATATTTTTAAGCATATGATATATGATTGGGTCTTATCTACAATTTAAGTCTTTGAATTGAGTTCTAGTTAGTAATTAATCTTAACCTTTCTTTCATCATCTGGATAGTCTTCCTATTTGCTTGCTGGTAAAGAAAGCAATGAAACAAAATATATGAGAATATGGCTTTGTGAAATATATGAGATTTTCTAGTTCACTTTTCTTATGCCTTTTGCGCAAATTTATATTTTTTATTTCTCCGTACAAAACAATGTGATGTCTTTCACTTTACTAATATCTACTAAGCATTGTCTTGGTGTTCCTTTGACTCTATACTGTTCAATTTTTCTATTTCATCACTTTTCTAACTTTGTGCCAAAGAAATTATATATCATTAAATAAAATCATATCTAGATGTCAACATTGATAAAAAAAAATGTACCAAGAGATAGATGTAGATAATTATTTATACAATATTACAAGCATAAAAGTGCCAATCAAGGTATTTAGGTTCAATTTAGCCCACTCAAATATCAAATAATTGTATGTATAAAATAGGAAAAACAAAAGAGGAGTGGAACAATTATGTGTTTGGTTTTGAAATTTTATTATATTATCCATATATTAATGCGTATGAGTAAGTAAGAAAAAGAAGTGTATCGATGTGGATGAAATGATGATGGTTTATATGGAAAATACTGAGTTGGGAGACATTGATTTTAAATTTTTTGTATTTCGAGGAAATATGATTAGATTTTGATGTTACCAAAATGAAAACTCTATAAGATTGATTGTGATATTCGCCACATTTCGGCCAAAAAGTCTGTGGTTTGAGCGATTACAAGTTCGTATTTTTTGTTTTAGGGTGTGGAAACATTTTTTAATTTGTTGTGTTCCGATTTAGATCTATAGTTCAATTTAATCAAAACTTTATATTAAGTAGTTTAATCTTATTAGGAGTTTTCATTATTTTTTAGTTTTTATATCACTAGATCAGGCTGGCCTGTGCAAGAGACTAAATGTAAAGAAATGTGATAATTTTTTTTTTATATTATTGATGAATTGACCTATTGTAGAGTTTTAAAATGTTTAATAATCTTGGACTTTGATGATTTCAATGTTGTTAGACGAATTGAATTCTGCACTTTTGTGAGTTCTACGGGTTTTGGGTTATAATGTTTGGTATTTCATCGTTTTTCTAACTTTTAACTTATAAGAATAGGTTGTCTTAAAATTGATACCCTAAGACATACACAGCTAACATGTAATGTGGATCACATAATAAAATACAATAAAAGGGAATAAATGATGGATAAATAATATATTATTATTGTTTAGTGTTAGTGGGAAAAACTAAATGGGGCCTATTAATAATTTTATGGGGCATATATTCTCTGATTCCAGTAAATTTTGTCTTCTTGTTGAGGCAAACTTTTATATTCTGCAACTTTAGACCTCCTTTTAAGGATCTTGCCAAAGTATTTGACTCCTAATTATTTATTTTTAATCTTTTTCAGTCCACCAATTATCAATGAATTAAAAACCATATACTATATGAGTTGGACCTTAATGCAAAGATTAAATTATTTGAAGAGAACCGATATATCACGTATTTTAAGCCACTAAAAATGCAGATCTTCATTATTGTATACATGATTATCGAATACTCTGAAACTTGTTTCAATCTCTTTAATTAATTATATTGGGTACCACTACTTTACTTTTTCTTGGAAATTAGATAGACTCTGGGCGAGGCAATTTTTGATGATGTTAAATTGCACTATAAGTTTGTTTATTAGAATATTTTTTTGTTGTATTTTAGCTTTTTAAGTTTTGTACATAGCTTTTTTTCCAAAATTATGACATTCTTATCCGTAACGAGGAAAATTAACTGTCTAAATTTGTGACATTTGATCAAGTGACTCATTTTTTTTACTATTCTTTATAGTTAGTAAACTTAGTAAAAGTGCACTGATGTGCAGCTTGTAGTTGAAGAGAGTAAATTAGGAACATGAAAGGATATTGTCAATCGGAACCAAAGGAGAAAGACATGTTCATTATATTGGAAGAAATAAAAAAAATGTTACGATAAAGTAAAGTAATTAGTATATATATATTGCAAATATACTATAAAATAACGTATTTTTTTGTGTTGAATGTCTAAGTGTGATATTTAAATTGAAATTATGATCTTTGAAGTTTAAAAGTTCAAGTCATATTTAAAATGCGATGAGAAGTTTTTTTGGTAATATTGCAGAGTTTTTCTTTCCAAGAAAGAGACATGCTTATCCGAATGGTTTATCTTTGCATTATTTGTAATTTTGTTTTAGAACTTACAATGTAGTGATTATATCCTTTTATAATATAATGGATGATGAGCAACAGCCTGATATAATAAGTTAAAAAAAAAAAGAAAAGTTTAAAAGGGCCGACGAATTATATATAGTATTAATCTTACAGTAAAATTCGAGATGGCAAATTACACTCGCATTGTGTCAAGAGATTTTCAGTTTATATATTTATGATATTTCTTATGTTTGACCTCCAAAATTTTTACGAAAATGTTTGCTAATTTACTTTCGTTTATCATAAACTTATTTTCTTTTAAGATCAGTTTATGTTGAATATTCCACATTGCTTGGCTAAGAGTATAAATACTTCTTATATTGATAAAATAACCCTAATTTCTTAATGTGCCTTTTGGAGTTACATATGGATGTTTAATATGGTATCAGAGCCATGGATGATTGTTGGACCAACTCCATGTGAGCCCATGTGGGCCCATGTGGGACACCCGTTGATGTTTCCCGCCCCGGTTTCGGCGTGCGGGTGTGTGTTGGATATTCCACATTGTTTGGTTAAGAGCATAAATGCTTCTTATATTGATAAAATAACTCTAATCCTTTAAAGTGCATTTTGAGATTATATATGGATGTTTAACAGTTTATTATTGCGGTAAGCAATTTTTTAAAAATTTCCAAATAGGTTAAGTTTTCCATGGATTTTTGTGGGGTTAAATGGTCTAGTAGATCATCAAGAGATTTCATTGATTTGAAAATGATGAATTTGACTATCTCTATATATAATTATGTCAGTAATTTTTCAAACAGATCAATAGATTCAAGCAAGCTCAATATAACAAAACAAGATTCAATACCAAGCTTGTGTTACAGTATACTCAAGCCCACACTGAAACCCACACAAAGCCCACACAAGCCCACACTCAGCAAAAGGATTGAGAATAACGAGCTGAAAGTAACGAAGGCGAGCTGGCACTGTAATCGCTATTCTGTTACAACAGAATTTGACCTTCAATTCCATAAATATAAACAGCTCGAGCTCTATTGTAAACCTGAGTTAGATCTTCTTGTATTTTCCCCCTATTTTTTGTATCGATCAATTCTCTGACTTAGTAATGGAGATTATCAGTTTCAACCTTTCTCTATTCTGAGTTCTTATTCGTGTTTTCATGGTATCAGAGCTGACATGGTGAGAAAGAAGAATCGGAGTCCACCGATTAAAGTTTTCTTTAACGGTCCAGAAGGTTCGAGTTCAGGAAATCAAGAAACTCAAGAAGAGATGGTTGTTCAACCGAGTTTGGAAATGGAGAATCCAGGTGCTGTGATTGTAACTTCCTTGTTTAATGGAGACAATTTTTTACCGTGGAGCAGAGCCATAAAGAGATCGCTTATTGCGAAGGAGAAAATCTCTTACATCGAGAGTGATGAGAAACCTGCGGAAGGATCTGCAGTTTTTAATCAATGGCATAAGAACGATTGTATGGTTACCTCGTGGATCTTGAATTCCATGGTGAAAGAGTATGCAGAGGCTTTTCTTTATGCGGAAAGTTCATACACTCTATGGAAGGAATTGGAGGACAGGTTTGGAGGTAGTAATGGACCGAGATTATACCAGATCAAACGTGAAATCAGCCTTCTTACTCAAGGTAACAGCTCTGTTATGCTATATTTTACTCAATTGAAAAGGCTATGGGATGAGCTTGACTTGTTGAGAAAATTGCCTTCCTGTATATGTGGAGCTATGGCTAATTGTGTATGCAATGTTGCTGTGAGAAATGCTGAGATTAACGGTGAGGATATGCTAATACAGTTTTTAATGGGACTTAATGAGGCATATGAAGATTTCAAAAGCCAAATTTTGCTTATGGATCCTTTTCCTTCAATAAATAAAGCATATTCCATGATTTTGCGAATTGAGAAACAAAGGGAGATTAACATTGAACAACCAGTGGAACTTGCTAATTTTTCATCTAGATTTGCACCAAGAAACTCTGGTTCTGGCAGAGGTTTTGGCAGAGATTCTAGCTGTGGTAGAGGTTTCGGCAGGGGATATGTTAGATTTGGCAAAGAAGGAAGGAAATGTAGCAATTTTGGGAGTACTAATCACACAAAGAAGACGTGTTTTGATTTGATAGGCTATCCGGGTTGGTATCCAGAAGAGAAAAGAAAGGCTAGGGAGCAACAGGCAGCCTATAATGTCATTGATGAAGAGGAAGTACAACTCATGAATGGAGAGGGAGACAAACAAAGCAAACCTGGTGGAGAACTTTCCACTCAGCAGATGAATTATATAGTCCAATAAATGTACAAGTTAATGAAAGGGAAGAGTGTTGCAGAAACACCACTCTCCTATGCTGCTCAGACAAAGGAGGATTTCTCTGCTTTCGCAGGATTTTCAGGTATAAAATCCAATTCACTGATTGATAAATGTGAATGGATTGTCGATAGCGGGGCTACTTCCCACATGAGTTCTCATTTGGATTTCTTTTTGAACTCCAAGAATACAAAAATGCAGCAGCATTTCGTCATGTTACCCGATGGCACAAAAAGGGCAGTTGGACATGTAGGAGATGTCAAGCTTTCAGATACAATTATATTGAAATTTTTTTTACATATACAACATTTTCAATTTAACTTGTTATCTGTAGGCAAACTGCTTGCTGATTCGAGAATCACAATTACTTTCTTGCCTAATTACTGTGTTTTACAGGATCAAGCTACCAAGGAGATTTTGGCAGTGGCTTGGAAGAGTGATGGGCTCTATAAGCTGAATGCCAACTCTTTTAACAATGAATACTTGCAGAAGTTTTCTTTTTGTTTCACAAGTAAAGATACAGGCTCCAACATCTGGCACCAGCTGCTTGGACATGTTTATGAGGAGGTGTTAACTCACATTCCAAGTATAGATTACAAGTGTATGAATAAAGAGTGTTTAGTTTGTCCCTCTGCTAAA
>CAOJBJ012180383.1:0-12521 GCA_948291685.1 Euphorbia celastroides | reverse complement strand
AAGGGACCATCATCCAATCACAAATAGCCACGTTGCTGCCCACTAGTGGCTTGGTGACAAAAATACACTACAGAAGTCCAATTTTAACCCAAGCTTAGTTAACAAATCCCAACTCTACAAAACCAAATTTCATTTTCATCCATTAAACTACCCATTTGCTTCTTGCCTTTCTCTGCCTCGTCAAGGTTAGAACTTTAGCATTTTTTAGCTAAGTTTGTCTCTTTTTTGAGTTATTTTTAGGAAGTGATTGTTTTATTGCAATTATGATTCTTGCATATTCTCGGATGATCAACCCTTTTGCTGTTTACTATGAAAATCAGTCTAAAAGTAGTAATATTTTGCTGTTTGATTGGATTCTAGTAGGAGTGAAGAACTTGAGATTTCTCTCTGAAACCAAACGAGAATTGCTTGACGTTAATTTGTGCCGTTGATTGTTTGATCATAATCGCTTGATTTTTTGTTCTGACGATAATTTGCATTTAATACTAGAGAGAGTGAACTTAGGTAGCAATTTGTACTTTTTCCTTCTAAATGAAGTTATGAGAAAATTTGTCTAAAAGCAAGTCCAATGGTTCCTCCATAAATAGAGTAAGTCTATTTATAGAGTAAGAGTCAATCCAATGGTTCCTCTATAAATAGAGATTACTCTATTTATAGAGTAAGGATCCTCCAAATATAGAGGAACCTATTCATTTCTCCAGTTTGGAGTATGGTTGGAGTAAGCTACTCTATAAATAGAGAAAGTGATGTAAAAATAGAGTTTGGAGTAGAGTTTCTAGAATAACGATTGGACTTGGCCTAATAGAGGAAAAATTGGTGCCAAAATCTAGCTCTTCCGCTTTAGGGTGAAAAACTAGACTTCAATTTTATAGAAGTCAATGAAACCAATATTTATAGAGGTCAATGCTAGAAAAGGGCTGCAGTTTGTGTTACAAAAGTGGTTGAATTGTTTTAGGTTTGAGAATATGGGATTATTCTACTTAATCTGATTTAAATTCATTATGAGCAGTGTTTTTTATCTCAATTTCTTTGCTGTTCTCTTTTTCACTGGTAGCCCGCCTTTGGATCGAGTTGTAATGTATCTTCCAACTGTATCAATGGATAATGCCGGTTCCGATTCCACCAACGAGGAGGTGTTTAAGTTTCTGGAAAAATTGCCACGTGTACACCCCCTTCCACCCAATGTAATAACTGATGTCAACCCCTACAACCATGCACCATCAAATTTACCGGGTTTGAACTATGAACAATTTTAGATTTTGATGTTCATAATTCCACACTTCGAATATAGATTGAAATGATGTTACTTCTGCAGGTGGAATTTGGTTCTTGATCAGCTCCAAGGCAAATGAGCCAGCAGAGCAAGGGTTCTGGAAGGCCAAAGGCGAGGCTTGCAAAGTGTATTCAAACTCTATGATCACTGGATGGAGAATGAGGCTCGAGTACTTTGAAGGGAAAGAACCGAACGAGCTTAAAACTGATTGGGTGATGCAGGAGTACTGGATAACCGGCAATGGACCGGACAAAATCGAGGTGAAGATATAGAACTTGAGTACTGGTTCGTGCTTGTTTAGATAACTTCTTGTTTGGTTGGACATTTTGCAGGAAACTAGTTGGCTTTGCAGAGTGTTTCTCGGTGGCGAACAGAGTGTAGATCATCAAATGGAGAAAAATATGCCCGAGTCTCGGAATGCAAGTAGCAGTAGCGCCACTAACAAGTCTTCGGTATGATGAATTCGATTAAAGTTTGTTCTTTTTTGGCTGATTAGTTGAATATTTTAGCTTTCGTTGAGAGTAATTTGTCTAAATTTCTCCATAGGCCTCAGTTGCTCTTGTGGTTTTGCATGATTAGAACTCTTTCTAATGTATCTTTTGGATACCAATTTTCAATAAGTTAATTCAAATCTCCCTGAAATTTTGAAGCATACATTTGAAAAAACGTATAGTCACATCTCAAGGATTAAAAACCTTTTCAGACCGTTGTCATGCTAGCGACTTGAACTATCGAGCCCTTTCATTTTAAAATCGGTTCTTATGGCCCCTCTCCTATAGGAAAAAAAGTCGGTTGGACAACAGTAATCTCTTTTCCCTTTCAGTTTTATGCATCCAGAAGAAAAAGCAACAAATTGTTGTCCAGTTATAGTTATCTATGGGATTAAGGCTCGGCTTGTTTGGTCTAAGAAACTTTATGTTAGTGAGCTTGCCTCTTTGTTTCTTGAAGTCTATCAATGCAATGGTGTAGGTTGAGAAAGATGACAAAACGGAAAACATGGCTGTGACAGGCGAACCTGCAAACGACATTGCAGAAATCCCTGCTGATACCGACTATCTTATCAGAGGAGATTACTTGGAACTGCTCGATTTCGATGATCCAGCTTCCCCTTCTTCGAGTTCTGATAATTCCAGCTGTGTTACAATGTCATCTGATGCATGTTTCGACTCACTAGCTCTGCTAAAAGAACTCGATTCCGAGATCGAGAAAAATGATCTGAATTGCAAGCTCAACATCACCGAGTCATTTAAACCGCTTGAAGTGGTTGTGGCTCCTGCATCTCCAGGTTTGTCATACACCAACTTCCCCTTGTAAATGCCGTAAACTGGGCTCGAAAAAAGCTCGTTTTTTATTATTACTGCATTTACCGTTATCAATGAAGTGATATATGTGTTTCGTTTTACCGACAGGGTCTTCTATTGGGATCAAAACACCAACCGAAGACATGAACACTGCCAAAGACACCCAGATGAAAGCAAGCACGTCTGAGAATGGAGGAAAAGAGGTTGAAAAGGCGAAAAAGAAGAAGCATAAGAACAAATATATGTGCCTTATGCCTTTTTACTTCTTCTTTTAACTTACCACGTTGAGCCGGTTTGTAATTGTTTTCTCAACCTGTTGTTCTTGGAAAATCTCTCACAAGTTTTTCCAGATTTCGGCTCGATATTGTATTTTAGAAACCGAAATCCGAGAACGGAGATTTTTTGTTCATGTGAAAGCAATCGCAAACTGGCTGTTAGTAAAATGGTTGTTTAGTTAATTTTGTAAGTGATTGGTGAAATTAACACTGATGGTGAAGTAAAGATAGGAAATTGGTTGTAATAGTTTTGCAAGGGATTCAGAAACCCTTGCAAATGTGTTGTTTATGTATTAATGGAAACATTCTTCTTTAATTATTAGCAGGAAAAAAAACAAGCTTTGCATAATCAATCTGTTGATGATGAGAATATTTGGAATTGTTTCATTTAGTGAAAATTTGTGAGTAAAAATTTCTTGTACATTGTTGGTAAATGATTTTCGGTTATTAAATAAATTAATATACTTTTATGTTTTTCAAAAAAAAATATACTTTTATTTGAATTTTGCGGACTGGTATTGCATTATAACGTGGTTTTGGAAAAAATATATATAGTGTTGACTTGAAGATCATCTATAGTCATTAATCTGAAATGCTTATTATGTGCATGATTTATTTCTCATTTCCATTCTCGTTAAGATGCGAAGGAAAAAAATTCTGTTTCTATTTGAAAACTATTTTTCGTTTTGTGTTCCTCGTTCCCAAGTATAAATAAATAAACTTATAACTTAAATTATTGCATATTGCTCCTTGAACAAAATAAATACTATACCACTTCTTAAGCAATATCGATTAAATTTCGAACATTCTTAACAATTGATAAATAATTAGATGGTGTTGATATAATATTAGTTCATACATCTTTAATCTCTGTTCAATGGTATATAAAAAATGCAAGTAGAGTTAATGTCTGTGGATATATTATTGTAAATCCAAAAGTCATTTGTGAGTATCAAATACATGAATTTTTCGAATTGAAACATTTTTTTTCAAAAATTAAACTAAAAATACAGTGTGTTTGACATAAAGCAGCAATTTAGTTTTCAGACAAATAAAGCAAAAGCAATCGACCACTCCCACTAATTAGATATTACTACACTAACTCTTGCTTCAAATGTTAGACTTAAATTAAGACACTTGTCTCGATGAAATTTCCAAATGCCAATCTGTCATTTTCATTCTTGTAGAGAAGTATGTTTTATCCAATTATACTCTCTTCTATTACACCAACATACCCCAAATGCCTAACAAGGCTATCTCTTCTATTACATCATTTTTTTAAAAATGGGCCCCACTGTAGATATTCAAATCTTTAGATTTTGACTTTCTTATAATACAGACTAACTCATTAATTTGTATTTTCCAGTGGAATTGACTAAACTCTTCCCACAAGTTAAATCAAATCAACTCCAATGTTTAGCACTAATAACTTCAATTAGTATAAAAAAAAGCAACTTTTTAACTAAACATTTAGCACTTAATCAAAAAGTTTTACATATTTGAAGGTCTAGCTTGCCTCTATTACATTAAATATATACAATAACTACACTAACCCGAAAAAGAAAAACTCTATTTGCCCTCCATTAGAGATTAGATAGATACCATTATAAGAGTCGAGATTTAGGAACCAGTTCATCAATTGCATACCGTCTTCAATCTCTTTGCTGCCTGAACAAATCCCGATATCACTTGGAACTCGTCCATTTGCTTCGAAATAAAAGGAATCATTTTTCTTAGTTGATAAATTAACATTGTTTAATTATATAATTAAGCAGAAGTGAAAGTACCTGAGACATGAAATGCCTTTGAACTGCTTCTAACAGTTGCTCTTTTGATGGGTTAGGCATTGAATCCACCTGCAGAAAAACACAGTTATAAGCATTTTCGACCCGAAAATGGACGAAATAGAGGAAACATAACTAGTTATCAGTGAATTTACGAGATTGAAGTGTCTCCAATATCTCGACAAGGCGGCCATCTCCAATTTGCTAAGGTCAACTTTCTGTCATGATGATTAGTGAATTTGTTATCTAAGTACATTCAATTAACCAAAATAATATTAAACAAAAGAGTTGAATAAAGGGTTTATAATTTATATATACCGTAGCAGTTGTAGCCCCAAAGGGAGAAGAAAAGGAGCCTTTGGATTGGGAGTCACAAGAAACAGATCTGCTTGTAGTCTTGTGAGATGATCCTTTTGATTTATGAGTCCTATTGTGCCTTGATCTATGGGATTTTGGTGTATCATCAGAAGCTGGAAAAATCATGGAAAATAATAAGGTGGGTCCAAATAAAATACACGAGAAAATAGCTTTTTTCTACAGTGAAAGTAAAAGGTGGAGAGACAGAATGGATCCTATGGAGCAACAAATCCATCACTTTCCACTAGGAAAAGGAAAAAAAACCTCCAAATTACATATCTAGAAAGATAAAGCTCAAATTATGATCAGAATATATAGGATTAGGATAGGCCAAATTGATCATTTGACTATATATTGAAGTTTAATAGAACTGGTTTTTCATTTTAATAGATGAAAGAAACAAACCACAATCACCTGTATCAGATACATTCCACTGAGAATTGTTGAACTCTAGATCGTCATCTTCCTCGTTACCAGTTGGAGCCTCAATGACGCTGAGGGCGTTCCTTTGTAGATTTACTTCCATGCCATTAGTAAGAACCTGCGATTCTCATAATTTGGTTTGAGCCAAAACAAGAAGTACCAATGGATATTTTGCTTGTTGGTGGAAATGCAAGTGGGATTACATTAAGAAAACAGCTGAATTCCAATATGATTAAACTAATCAAACAGTTTTTCGTTTGGGGGACAGGCTGATTATCTCTTGATCTCATATTATTATAATGTCAAGTCTCGGTCACTAGATATGCCGCTAAATCACATGCAATGAAAACAAAATTAAAATGAGTTTCCCCAAGAGTTGTAGCCAAAACAAAGAGGATTATTAAAAGGTATCACAGTTCCATCGCCATTAAAGGAAATGGTAAATCTTACACATTCAAAAATGGAATGGAATTCCCAGGGAAATTTTGATTTGAACTACAAAGTAAAAACATGCATAGAAATAATTGGCATCAAAATATGAAATGATTCAAAACAAAACTAATTAAACTTCTTCAAAATGCAGTGTATGATAGTTGACAGACAAATGTATGATCAGAGGCGAAACAAACAAGACAAGAAATTAACTTGATAAACGTAATTAAACAGCTTTGAAATGATAATTTTACACATAAACACAGACAATTAAAACTAAAATCGCCAAAATCATTGGCTAATATAGACATGCAATGAAAATCTCAGCAACTAAACAAAAGAACTGTACATTAAATCAGTAGAGAAGATAGAACACATAAAGTATGTTGACCCTTCTACCGCCGATGATTCTCAAAAATTGACAACAGCTTTCTACCACTAGAAATTGAACTCGTTCATTGAAAATTAGTTTTACACTGAAAAGAAAATCCAGCGCGAAACAGTTAATTGAAATCCATTTGCTTCGAAAACCTGCAGTAATCAAAATCACCTACCAGCCAATGCCAACCGCCGAGCCCAACAGCTTTCTTAACTACGCCCTGAAGACCAACGAGAACCGATTTGGTACGGTTATTTCCAGTAACAACAACCTTCGTATTCCGAGGCAATACAGAGAGCTCTTCTTCACTGCTCTCACCAGAGCTCTGCAACTGCGAGAATCCGCCATTATCCAAACTCTCCATCGACTCAAACATAATTCCTAAAAGCAGAATCCAGAGCCTAAAAATGGAAGAATTAACTAAATTGAGGAGAAAATTCAGATTTTCTACTTGAACTCGACAAAATGGCTCAAAATCTGAGAATTATGAAACAAAATTACAACTAAATTGAAGATCACGCATTGCTGAGTAAGCCTAAGCAGATTTCAGAGCCAAACAATGGAAGAATTAACTAAATTGAGGAGAAAATTCGGATTTTCTACTTGAACTCGACAAAATGGCTCAAAATTTGAGAATCATGAACCCAAATTACAACTAAATCGAAGATCACGCATTGCTGAGAAAGCCTGGGCAGATTTCAGAGCAAAACAATGGAAGAATTAACTAAATTGAGGAGAAATTTCGGATTTTCTGAGAGGGAAAAACAGAGAGAGATATGAAAGAGAGAAAACAAAATGGTGGGGAAGTTGAGAGTGACTGGTTTCTAGTTTTATTGGCTGTGCTGCAATGAATCCTGACGAAGACTGACAGACGAATGATGTAGTGACACGTGTGGTTGATTTGGGGTTCCGTTATTTTTTGTGCACTTGTAGGTAACGTTTATTTTCTCTTGGGTAAAGAGGAGGGAGCTGTTGTTTGTACACGAGATTGACCATTTAGCTAGCGGTTCTAATGAGTTGCTGCGAAATGACCGCAATGCCCTTTCTCCTTTTCTAAGAATTATTTATTTATACTTTATAGAATAAAGGAAAAATGTATAGCAAACATCCTTAAGTTGACTCAAATTATCATATGTTAACTTTAATTTTTAAATGTTTCATTTTGTCCCCTCAACTTGGCAAAACGTTTCACTTTAACTCTCATTGTAACGTGTCAACTTTTAATTGATTTTGACTTTCAAATATTTGAAAAATCAAATCAACTAGAAATTGACACATGACGATGAGAGAGTTAAAGTGAAACGTTTTACTAAGTTGAGGGACAAAGTGAAACGCTTAGCCAAATTAAGGGGATAAACTGAAATCTTTAAAAATTCAGGATGACATATAAAAATTTAAACTAACTTAAAAATATAAACTATATGTTTTTCTTAGAATAAACTTAAAAAGGTACATTGAGATTTTCCTTTATAAGTTTTAAGGAATCTTTTTTGGACTTGAGATTACAGAAACTTTCTTAAATGGAGTTTATTATAAAAAAAAGTGGTGTTATATCAATTATTTTAAATAATTTAAAATTATGATTTTGTAAATTTTATTATATTTGTCATGGTTTGAATATTTTTTGAATGATTCATTTATTTCCTTATATTTTTTTAAATTTATCATCATAATTTGATTAGAAAATATCTAAATTATTAAAAAAATTATAAAATTGATCTATATTTTGTGTTAAATGATCATCTTACAAAAATTGATACAAAAATAAACAAAATTACTCATTTTTTTAACATAATTTAAAATTAAGATTCTCTTATTTGCAAAATTTTTAAAACCACGATATTTTTTTGCGGAAAAAAAAATTTATTAGACTATTTTTATAAATGAGTGAAATTTCGGTATGCTTTTTTAATCTGTACCCTACTTTATATATGTTGAAAACGTTATGAATGGTAAAGATTGATATCTACCCATTAAAAACCGGTAAAGTTAATCTAAATTTAGCTCGTGCTAGTGTAAAATATACGTAATGCTGTGTTCTAATTTAAAATAGAACATTTTTCTCATTTCTAAGAGGGGGCATTTCAGTAATTGCGAATTGGATATTATTTAACGTCGAAGAGAGGAAAGTAACGGCAGAGGAGGGGAGGGGGTCCACGTGTAGAAGGGGGGTGTTGCCTGTTGTCGTCGTTGTCTTGTTACTATGCGACACCTTTTTTTCTATAATTTCTCATTTCTTCATTTACTTTAATTTCGCCGAATTTTCTCCCATTTTCCCACCAGAATTTCCCGCCACAGCAGAACGATATCAGCCGTCCATTACGTGCCATCGTGTTCTTCCGTCACTCTCCCTTATCTTATTTCCAGCCGTTGGATTCCCAGTTCCTTTTCTTTTCTATATATGTTGAAAAGACTCCGATTGTATCTGACTTATTGCAATTTTTATAAAACATATAATTGTGTGAAAAGTTTTGATTATGTAACAAAACAAATGTTATTAAAGCCCTCTCGTAATGATCGGCTCGATTTTTGAAATTACATACTTCAATACGATTTTTGAAAACATATATATTGTTATATATGCACTAGTTATATCTCAATTTTATCACGTAAAGAGTATCGACTCTGAAAAATTTAATCTCAAATACGGAAAAGATATGCAATTCACTCCATTCTTATTTTATTTACCTCAAAAAGCAACTCAAATTTTCTCATAATATATTCAAATACATATCGTATATTTGATTAAGTTTAAATGATTATAATTTTTCAACCCAAGGAGACAGCATACACCAAAAATCAGTGAGCCCCTACACCAAGATATACACTATTTTTTTCAACATTACCAACAACACCACATGTAGATGACCTTAATTGATAAAGATTGGTAAAAGAGACAATCCTTCTAAAGATTGCCTTATATCCACTCAATTTCAGTCACATAATATGAATTCTTAGTTCTATGATTTATTTGTTAGGTGTGGTTTGTTGGGTTATTTAAGGTAGTATATGCTATGACAAAAAATATTGAAAGTATTGTATGGTCCATCTCATTACTTTTATATTTTCATTACAGTCAAAGAACAAAAATAAAAGGTTTAGATATTTTTTTGGTTCTACTTCAATTATGAAAGGTAGAGGAATTCTGATTGACGAAATAAATTCATTCTGCATTTTGATTTATGTGGCCCAACTATAAATTATCAATTATTTGCAGATAAAGCACAATTCTGAATATTACACCTTTCGATATTAAACAATACTTTGAAGTATTTAGAATAACGATGATAAATTCATAAGTAGCACCGCAATGCAGAAGTTTTCACTAAAAGGGTAGGTCTGTTATTTTTCTATGGATAGCATGAAGAATGGAATAATAGTTCGTACAGAAACAATGATGCGGTGGGGAGACAATGTCTTATTGAATTACATAAAATTTAAACATTTTCACATAGCCAAGTTTAACGTGTGAAAAAGAGACTTATCGACGTTGTAGCCTCAACTTATTAGTGATCGACAAGTACCTAAAATATAAAGAAATGGAACCTAAATTAGAAGTCATTTTAGGGTTGTAAATAACAAGCTTCAAACCTGATAATCCAGGGAATATATGGTATAACTAAGTTTCTGTTCGAAATAAAATGGAACAAATTGAGTATTTTGTATAATGTTTCATATAGAAAATTACTGACTAATTTATTGGGCCTTCAGTACAAGTGAGTTGGGCTGTTAGATAATTGGGCCATCTACAATTGATTGAATTTGGGCCTTAGTTTTGATCCTTTTGGGCCCTTATGATACCCTTTGGGGTACCCCCACAAAGTGATATTAGAGTAAGTTCAATTACCTTCTGTATAGAGAAATTTTCTATTTTTTTATAATTATATAGAGAAATTTTCTTTTTTTTATAATAATATAGAGAAATTTTATGGATTAAGGTTACAAATTTTCAATCTAACATTTTTCTCTATATGCCTGCATGGAGTATCTTATAATTTTCACCATTTTGAGAGTCAATTTATAGAAATCTACTATTACAACTCTATACATAAAAAAATGATGTAAAAATAGAATTTATAACGGTCTTATTGTTGTTACACCTGAACAAGATAAACAATATTTTTTACATACCACATAAATGAGGTTTTCGGGAGTAAATGAATGATTTGTTATAAAATTATAGTAAATTCAATAAAGCTTAAACTGAAATATTTTTCTTTTTCATGTTAACTTGAGTAGCTAGCGAGAGCTCAAATCAATAAATGATTAAAACGCTAACAAAAATTTAAACTTATTAAAACTAACATAATGAGTTTTCAACAAATAAAAGTTGGATTCAACCCAACTTGTTTTATAGTCCAATTCTATGTCTATTTCCGTAAAATGGTGACCTGATATAGTAATGTTTGTCAAGTACTTGCAACATTTTTTATTGTGGGCGTAGTCGAAGATTTCGATGGACTTTGTTTTATGTTAAATCACCCACTACTCTTTTACTACTTTTCATCAACTTTATCATTTTTTAATTAGATTTTCTCAACCAGTGTTTAATATTTGGGTAACTTTTACATTTTATTTTCATATTCACAACACTATCATCCAGAAAAGAAATCTTTTCTTTTAGGTCATATTTACAGCTTTCCCCCAAAATTGGGATAATGGAGTAGTAGAAAACAAAACAATATTCAACATGAAAGGACAACAAGTGGATTTTGCAGTTCAATCATACATATAATGTGAGGTTATTTATTGAGATATCAATTGTAACAGTCCATTATTAGTATATTGTGTTTTGTTGAAATTCAGTCTAAAAAGTGGAGAATTTACATGAATTATAAATTAGTTTAGTCCCCCTTTTATGTGAACCCTTCCTTTTAACTTTGGAAAATTGGAAACAAAGCGAAGCATTATTGTTGGAATTAATAAGATAGAGATAACAGCACTCCATGAATATATTGGTTTTAAATATTTGTATATCACTATTTATTTAATTTATTTATATGATTTTTTTAGGAGAGTACCTAGTATAATATAGTTTATACTATTTAAAATCAACAAGTAATCGGTATAAAAGATTTTTATATCATGTTTAAAGTCTTTATACCCCCATACCCAACTATCAAACTAGCTTTATACATATTGTAAATCACTTTAAATAATTAAATTAATGAAAAGCAACAAAAACAAGTGGTGTTAAGGCTTTATACGATGCTTAAAGCTACCACAAAAACCAATTAAACGGGCGAAATTAGAAAGTTGTAAGAGTCCATTGTCAAATGAGAAGAACACAAATCGATTACATCCTAAAAATGACCAACAAAAAGTTGATTTATATGATAATGAAAGCTACGTGGTTTAATTTATCTAAATTGAGGATCTTATATTATAAATCGCAAGTTAATTGCTAAATCACATAAGAAGATTAAAGGTAGAATTATGATTTGGAATGATTTTTTAGTTAAGCAAATGCATAAACCAAGTTCGTAATATTGCATTAATTATGTAAACGCGAGAATATATAATTTTATTTGGAGATAAGCTGGGATAAATTTTTAAGAGTGGACAATTGCTTTATATTTATGTTAAAGAAGTTAGAAAAGGATCATGCGCGCGAATTAATTCTAAATCATCGGTGATTTTCTTCTAGAATTGGATCCATGATCAATGTCAACCTAAAAAGTATTTGTATTTTGAAATTATTTTAATGAGATGCCAACCAACTGATTTCAAGGTTATAACTTTTCTATGATTAAATAGTGCTAAGAGAAGAGCCATCAACTAATGGAAAAGACTATACATGGAAAATAAAAGGCTTAATACATAAAGAAGGGCTCCAACTATTCCCAAAACACTAATTACCTCCCCGAACTTTCAAAGTGACCCCGTAAGAGCCTCAACTTTTCAAAAGTGAGTCAAAGAAGGGCCTCCGTCCTAGGTGGCGTCTGATGTGACACCATTTGACTTTGGGGACGCGTTTTGACCGAATTTTTGCCGGAAAATCAAAGTTTTCACCGGAAAAATATTAATCTGGAAAAATCAAAGTTGCTATAGATATCCATGTTGGTGATAGTACTTACTATCACCAACATGGATATCTATAGATAACCAATTCTCCTGTAAAGGTAGAAAATCAATCATTTGAAAGCAAGGTATAATTACCACACCCCAGTTCTTCATCAATCATATGAACATGGAAAATAGTAGAGTGACTTTGAGAATGAAGGGAGATGAGAAGAAAGTAAACTATGAACAAAAAATGTGGATTTTAGAGACAATTACTCCACGTTATGGCTTGAA
>CAOJBJ012180128.1:0-10436 GCA_948291685.1 Euphorbia celastroides | reverse complement strand
GGTTTTCGGGTCTGTTTTCAGAAAGTGTTGGTTTTTCGCACAAGAGTAGTGGTTTTCGATCGGAAACAGAATTCTGAGAAAAGCCCATGGTATACCATAAGCCTCACCCTCTCAGACTCAAAAAAACGTCGTTTAGGCTCTCAAAACGGCGTTTTACTGTTTTAGGCGAGTTTTAGTATTTTCGTTTATTTCGAGGACCTTTTCGTATTTTTGTTTTTTCCGTCTTTGTTAACCCTGGACTATTTAAGAGTTGTTTGCTGAATGTTTGAGATAGTTTTGGATTGAATAATTTTATTGACAGTGAATTTTGTCAGATTTTTCTGTGTTTTCTCATTCTTAGCAATTAGGGTTTAATTGTTAAGTTTGGTTGTTCTCGTTTTTCATCCTTTCGATTTATCCCGATGCGTCAGTTTCTTACCCCATTGAACAAATTAATTTTTTGAAATTTAAAATTTACTTTTCTCCAATATAATTAATTTGCATTGTCAACTGAATTATAGATATCACATGTACTTTGCATAACAAAGGAATTAAGTTAAAAAAATGAAAAATTAAATTGACTTATTTTTAGTCTAGTCACTCAAACACATAAGAATGTCAACCACCAACATTCTTATGCGGTTAGTTGATTTGCACAGTCACTGCTTATTGCTTGAGTATAAATACCCTTTAGATGCAGCGAACCGTTTTCCATCATTTTATGCAAACCATTTCCAAGAGAATCTTCTTCTTCTTTCCTTTTCCTCTAAACAAATTCAAACCACACAAAATTCCTCCTTTGATTTCAAATATCCATGGCCGATGAGTACAATTCTACCCCTAATTGGTGGGATTCTTCAAGAACCCGTTTCGATACTTCATCTTCCTCTTCCTTAGGCAACTTTTCATGGCCAAGATCTTCAATTGATTCCTCTTCGGTTTCCGATTCCTGCTCAGTTTTTCAAGATCATAAACAAACTCATCATGGTTCGGGTAGCGAATTACATATGATGAACTTAGGCCTTTCGTCTCACTCCATGGATTGGAATCAAGCTTTACTGTAAGTATTTCTATTTCAAATCTTGTGGACACTGTATTTGTTTGGAATCAAAATTCTTTAGCCAATTCAATTAATTCATTTGAGGTCAAGGAATTGTTAAATTTGTACATAAAATAAATTGAATTACTGCTTTGTTTGATTGGTGATTTATGGCAGAAGCCGAGGGGAGAATAAACATGAAAGCAGCTTTCGATCTATGCTTCAAGAGAATTTGAACTCGACCTCAAGTTATAATCAAAGAGGTTTTTCATTAGATCAATCACAGTTTAGTCCTCATGGAAGTTCCTCAGATAGTACTGTAACATGTCAAGGTTTGCAATCAAGTTTTCAAATTGATTCGGCTTCTCTTTGTGGTACCCCTTCAACTATGTTTCAAGGGCTACTGGGATCTGACAGCCAACAACAACCGCAACAATCTGTAAATTATTCATATGGGGCTAATTATAGTATTAGTGGTAACGAATTAGTCGGGGGTTGGCCTAAAGTACCACAATTTTTAAGAAATTCGCCTCCTAAACAACCTCCTCAAAGCCAATTGCATTTTTCTAATGACGCGCCTTTTTGGAACGCATCGGCTAGCTCCAATGATGTTCGGCCTAGCTTCTTTAGCCCGATGCAGCCACAATTTTCTCCATCGAATTTCGAGGAAAAACCAAAGGTACGTACGAAAAAGACAAAAAAAAAACATCAAATGTGATTAGATGTGGAACTTTTTAATTATGATTAGGTTAACAAAGAGTTAAGGGTTTGGTAATTGGGAGCAGAATATATCTCAAGTACGAGAATCGAGTACAATATCGAAGAAGATTGGAAGCGAAAAAAGACCTCGAAATGAAACAGCATCACCAGTGCCACCCTTTAAGGTACAATTGTAATCTAACCTTTTAACAACATCAACCTCTACCTATATACATTACAGAGCTCCTTTTTTTAACCTTTTTCTTTATGAAAAAAATAAAGTGAACAAAATTTTGATGACATGAATTTTAATTTTGTTTTGTGGGAAAATGTTCGATTTTATAGGTGAGAAAAGAAAAGATGGGGGACAGAATCACTGCACTACAACAATTAGTTTCGCCTTTCGGAAAGGTAAAGCATTTTTCTTCATTTATTTTGCATTTTTCTTATCTACTATAATATAGAATTAATTAAATAATGGTTTGTAGACTGATACAGCCTCAGTGCTTTCTGAAGCAATTGAATACATCAAATTCCTCCATGAACAAGTGACTGTAAGTCCACACATTCTAGAAATATAAATTGAAACTAGTGTAAATTAATATAATAATAGAAACTAAGATTATATATTGTAATGAAAATGTTGCAGGTCCTGAGCAGCCCATACATGAAAAGTATAACCCACCAGCAGGTAACAATTAAAACTGATTATTAGTTATTCATCTTGCTTTTGGCTTAATTGATGATTTTTACATGAAAAAATTAACAAAGAAAAGTGTAAGAATTGCAGAGTCGTAATGAGAAGAGTAAAGAAGAGGAAGGAGAGAGGCAAGATCTGAGGAGCCGAGGGTTGTGTTTGGTACCACTGACAAGTACTTTTCCGGTGACACATGAAAGCACTGTTGATATTTGGAGCCCTACTTTTGGAGGTTACAGATAACATTTTGGATTTAGTGGGGACATATTCTGTCAACTAACATCAAAACCCTAATAAGCCTATTGGGATGATTAGAGGAAAGATGATGATCGGCATAAATTGTGGGTTTATTTGATTTTAAGCATATACATTACTTTCATGTATCATTAAATTGTATTATTGATTCAAATATGGGATAGGCCCTGCTTCTTACATACATATATATGAGCTAGGTAGGAGAAACCAGGGCTCATTTGATTGAATTGTGATTTACTGTTAGGTGTTGTTGATAGATTTTTGCATATGAAATACCTAAAACGGTTGCAACAAAATACTTACAGTTGTTAGTATTTATCTGACAAAATAGTAGTTGATACATATGTTTTCAAAAACCCACTTAAAATCTAGAAAAAGAGAAGTTAATTTGATTAGCAAGATATTAGCGGTAATGATTTTGTTAATGATAAGTTAATTGAACGATTAACATTTTGTAATGAAATAACAGCTGAAATAGGATTAAGATTTTGTAATGAAGTAACTTTTCTCTTAAGTAAGCGAATTATAGACGGAAAGTATGTATAAAATTGGTACACTAGCCATCGATGATTACCAATTTTTCTGTATAAAATATGCTATTTTTTTTTAAAGAGTGATTGGCCGTTGAAATAAGTGTGAAGTGTATATTATAAGCGGTGAAGAGAAAGTGGCGCAATTTTTTTTAATTAATTAAGAAGAAAAGGGAGAATAATTGAATTCCGGAACAATGTGGGGATGCCATTTGATTGAAAATCTCACTTTTTATTTGTTTATGTTTTTGGAATATTGGTAGTGGGAAGTCAGACCCTGTCCTATATTTTCCGCTCCTTTTTATTACTTGGTTTGTTTTTTTCATCAAATTAGTACAATTTTTTTTAATAACTACAGATATTCCGAACCCACCTTGGCGGGATCCGACTAATCCTGCTCGACGGGGTTGCGGATTAAGGTTTAAAGTCTCCCAGCGGATGGTGGGGTTCGAACCCGTGACCATCTAATCACCTGCAGCTCCGCTCTGCCAACTAAGCTACCACCTTTGGTCAAATTAGTACAATAGCAACTTCTATGTTAGAAACTGCTGCAATTGGTAATGCTGAACTAAAATATATGAGTTGTGGTATCACCATTCTTTAAATAGGAATATATTTTTCCAAAACGGATATTCTAATCACTTGATGATCTTTTAGTTTGATGTTTCAAGTATCAATATTTGTAGCATCAAATTAAAATCTAACTACGGTCGCTTTATTTTAGATCAAATCGAGCTCGTATCCGAAAAATTTAAGCAGGAAATAAGGACTTAATTATGCGAAGATTTAGTATTTTCAATATAGCTAGTGAGACATAATATTTTATGTTAAATATATATAATCAAAATGTTGGCATAACACAAGCAATCTACAGTAATGACTCAATTGCATTATAAAAGAGGGTACCTATAAATTTATATCATTATATGTAATGATAAAATATAGAATTTATATTTGAAATTGGATATTTGTAGCTTGCAGCATGTAATGAATAAAAAAAATATTTATTAAATATGAAGAAAAAGAGAGTTTTCCATTATATTGGTGTACTGACCAGTTATAATTAATGTTGTAGCATGGAAAAGGAATCTGTTAAATTTACTTATATTGGTGGAGGTTACCAATCTATCGATTACATTGTTTAAGGTCGGTTTTTTTTTTTTTTTTGTAGTTTATGCTTGTTTTATGACTTTTGTGGCAAGCTTTTCAATTTTTCATTGTTGTGAGATTCTTGTTTCGGTGATTATGGTAGAGTCTTTTGTTTGATATATGTAAATTTCTTCATTCATGTATTAGATAAAATATAGTCCATAGTAAATTTTGAACAAAATTCTTTAATTCCTTCCAGTAGAAAAATTTTAGCACATTTTAAAAAAATAATATTAAAAAACTCTTTTTTATATTGTTAGATAACTATTATTTTGTTTATAAGCACAATATAATTAATATTATAGTACTAATTAGTTTAATGGTATTAAAGGAAAACGCACATACAGAACAAATCCATTTGATTTCTCATAAAATCAATGGGTTTGTGCAACATGAATAATAGTAAAAAACCAAAGGCAATGCTAACGACTTGCTGACATCACATTCCAATAGTACTATTCACCTGGAATTTTCGAATAAATATAGCTAGGCCTACTTTCCATTTTTATTTTAAAGGAAACGTCATTTTCACACTCAAATTTTCTTTTTTCTGTTTCTCGGAGAAATTTGCAAGAACGAAAGTTGAAGCAATTAACTAATTATGAAATAAGAAATGGTTTAATGATTGAAAGCTCATAAATTCCTCCAAATAGTTTTGGAAAGTAAGTGTTGTTTTCCATTGACATATCAGAAAGGTTAAACACTCATATGTAATCCGAAAAGGTATTTTAAGGGATTAGGGTTATTTCATCAATATAAGGAACATTTATGCTCCAAGCAAAGCAATGCGGGATATCCAACACACACCCGCACGCCCAAACATTTTTAGGCAGGAAATATCAATGGATGTTACATCATAAACCTTTCATGGGGTCGGCCCAACAATTATTCATGACTCTAATACCATGTTAAACAAGAACACACCAAAAAAACTCGGTATTAAGAATTTATAAGCCATTGCATATATAAAGTTCTACAAATGCACTACAGTCATTCATTGCAAGATTATTAAAATAATCTTTATTGTTGAATTGTTGATGCCCAATGGACCTAACAAGTGCACTAGATCGTGATTAGTAGTAAAGAGCAAGATCAAGTGTCATTCCCACGAGAAGCATGGAAAGTTGTTAAATTTATATGCAAATTGGTATGTATGAGGTTCACAATATAAAGAGGATGTGAGAGAATAAAATACAAAGATGAAATATAAAGGTTGCTGAAAAATAAAAGAAACGGAAAGAAGGTTGTTACGATGCAGATACAGTAACGATATACAAGTCTTTCCAGCAATCTAACGGGACTAGTGATATTTCTCCTCCTTTATACCAACTTGTTAAGGTACCAATATCTAAAGTCTTACACGAAACTACCTAAGCGCGGATACCATCCATACCACTTAGATCTCATAAAGTTTCACCCCGGGAACTTCCTCTTGCAAGTTACACTTTATGGTTTAAGTTTAAGTAGGCATTCCATTAAAGAATTAATAGAAACCTTTAGCATAAACATATACTATGGAAGTTATCCACTAACAAGCATACACTTATGTGATTGTTACTAGGTCTATGGTTGCAATTCTCCGGACAAGTGCTTCTTGTTTCCACACAACATAGGTCCGGACGAAACCTATGAATCAATTAAGTATAAATAACAATCACTCTAGCAAAAGATAAAGTTAGCATAAAGAAGGTATCTACACCACTAGCTTATCCCCGTCGGATTGCTGGCGAATATTGCTGGGAATTACTCTAAATGCATAATAAAATAATTAACAATAAAATGAAAAGAAAAATAAATATATTACAGAGAAGAAGTGAGCCGAAACTGCTCTACAATGAAGAATGAGGTTCCTTTTATACTAAGGAAGAACCTCAACAAGTGGCCAACATGGCCTTGCAAAACATAATAAAAAATATTAAATCCACAAGTTGTACATCCTTGGCCAAGAAGAAATACACATGGAAACATTTCATTCGTCATTCTTGCCTTCTATAATGATGCTTTTCCTCCTATTGGACCTCCAAGGTGGTGCAATGAGATGTTGTCACGTGATCCAACTTGCTGCAGTCCCATATTCACACTAAATCTGCCCAATTTCCAGCAACCTTCTGCTTCTACTTAGCAATCTGCATATTAACCAAAAATCACCTTCAAAACCAATAATATGACTCTAAAAACATATGATTTCAATGCTGAAACACCCCTAATTATATGGTACCTTTTCCACTTATCATAAATCCCCATACTTCAACATTGCTTGTCCTCAAGCAAAAAAAAAAAGATAGAAAAGAAAAGAATAGATAAGTGCAAAATCATTTGAAAACATTGGATTAGTCAGCAACCTGAAACTTAAAACCTTACCAAGATGAACATGGAAGTCCTAGAGAGTTCTTTGGGAACCAAAATGGTAAACAAGCAAATGAGCAAGGTCAAGATGCAACTAAGTGAAATCCGAGAGACATATATGATCAAATGTATGGCATTGGAGAAATCGATCTCCTCACCAAGGATTTCACTCTTTCACTCAAGTGTTTAGGCAAGATTTCTGTATTCTCTCTTTCAACAGTGTGCAGCCATCTAAAGACCATAAGCTTGAACATCAGTCTAACCTATAATGTATGTGTTTATTTACTATGAACACAATTAAGATCCAAGGGTTTTTGGGTTAGGGTCGGTTGGAAATCAAAGAAAAGTCAAACAAAGGGCTTTTGAAAAACCATTTTGTGGAAGTGAGGTAAAAGCAACAAACTCTTATTTTGAACTCAAAATTCAAGGATCAGCTTCAAAAAGCTATTTTTGCATTTAACCTGTAAAAGTCATTCACCCCCCCTCTGACACGTGCTATTAAGCCTAAGGGGACCAACAAGGTCCATAGATTTGTCCTCTTCCGTGCATAGTCACTGGGACTGAAGTTGGTCTCATCGGGGTCTCGGCGCGTCTCTCTAGATACTCGGTGAAATGCTCCAAATAAGCTCCAAATCTGTAAGTATTTACCAAATCACGATGAAAACCTGAAATAGGAGAAAACATAGTAATAGAGCTTATAAAGACTACAAATAGGTCTCGGTGATAAGCATAACGACCATAGAAAGATGCCAATATAAATCTTAATAGTTTTCAGTTTGCAACTCTCGATTTGGATGATTCGGTTGATACATTTCCTTTTATTTTTGTTGGAGAATCAATATTCTTAAATATTGATCTATCCAATAAAATTATTTTTATGGTATATATCGAAAAGATAATTCTTTGGATGACGAAAATTCGAGGTTGAATTTTATTCAACCTAGGAGAATGATGCATGGTGATATTAAAAAGGGAATGAAGTGGTGGAGAATTATTTTTACTATTGGACCAGAATGCTCCGATTTTGATGCAAAAGTAGTATTTTTCAAGTGGAAACAGCCTTCTAAACAAAACTCATGGTTACACATGAACATCACCCTAATTTCATTAAAATCCAACGTTTAGGGGTGGAAAAATAGGTTATTTAATTGTTACGGGTTTTTTCTAATTTATTTAGATATTGGCTATATGCATCATTGAGCCCTTAAAGTTTGCTCGAAAAACCATTTAAGCCCCTAATGTTTGGAAGCATCCGTTTAAGCCCCTAACATTTTTAAATCGTGTCATTTAAGCCCCTCAAATACACAAACTCCCTCTCATCCAAGAGAGTAGGTTACACTCGCCGCCACGTGTCGGGGTTGGAAAAGTCAAACACATCCCGACCCGACACGTGGCATAGTTTAATAAAAAATTTTGGAAAAAATTCAATTTAGTCTTTTCAATTTAGTCCATATTCTCCAATACAAGAAAACATCAATTTAGTCCTTCAATTTTTTTCTTTTCATTTTTACCATCTTTTCTAATACAACAAAACTCCACTAACACTTTCAAACTCTCTTCTTCAAACTTTCGTTGTTCAAAAGAAAAATCATTGGAAAAAGGTCACCGAATTTTCTGCCGTCACCGAAAATTCTGTCAGATTTCTACCGTCACCGAGAAACGGTCGCCGGAGTTCTGACGTCGCTGGAAAATGGTCACCGGAATTTTGATGTCATAAAAAAAGTTCGTCAGAGTTTTGACGTCGCCGAAAATGGTCACCAGAGTTCTGACGTCGCCGGAAAATGGTCACCGGAGTTCTGACGTCGCCGAAAAATGGTCGCCAGAATTCTGTTGTCGCCGGAAAATGGTCACCGGAAAGTCAGCCACACTCTTATCAAAGTCAAAGTTGCCATGTTATTTGCCACGTAGGATTTAGGGGCTTACATGTCGCGCTTTTAGACACGTTAGGGGTTTAAACGAAAACTTCCAAACGTTAGGGGCTTAAATAGTTTTTCGGGCAAACGCTAGGGGCTCATTGATGCATATAGCCTTTAGATATTTTAGTTAAGGTAGGATTTTGTGTTTTATCTTATTTAGTATTTTTAGTAGATAGAAAGTTTAGTTTATTTAGGATTTTTAGTTATTGTTTTGCCTATTTAAAGGATTGTTATCTTGTATTTTGAGTTAGTTTTTTATTGAATACGAATTTTGACGGCTTGTTTCTCCGGTTTTATTTGTTCTTTCCATTCAACGGTAATTCAGTTTGATTGTCGGGTTTGGTATCATTTATCTCATATTTTCTTGTACATCCCTTATTGTTCCTTGATAGCTTTCTTCTAATCTTCTTTATATGTAATTGGATATATCTTATTTTTCCTTTATAGTTCTCTTTTGGTTTTGTCTTACCATACTTTAATAGTTATCCTATATTGTCTTAAATTACTCACAAGTATTTTGTTTTGTCAATGTGTTGACGTAAAAAATACTAAAAGAAAGCATACTAATTCACAAAAATTATATTCAATGAAAAAATAAATAGACATATGTATTTAAAAACTATTTGAAGTTTTTTAGCAATCATAAACTTGCTGGGAACTTCCGATAGTAACAGGAGATGGTAGAACAATACAAGAAAAACTTGTAATTCTAACTAAAAAGTCTGTCATAAAAGCCACATTTCTTCATGAAATAATGACCAAATGCATAGATTGGTTCTTTAAGTTGGCACCAAAAGGCGGTGCCACTCATAAGTTCTAAGGTTGACACTTTACCCCTAAAGCTGGTAATTTCGTGTAACTTAGGTCTAATTTGCTGAGTTGGCATATGAATTGACTTTTTTAGGAGAGTGTATTTAGAGTTTGACTAAAAAAATTAAAAAAAATAAAAGAAAAAAACAAAAAAAATAAACCTCTACCACCCACAACTCTTCTCATTCAATTGATTCCACCGATAACTATTCCATCGGCAACCTCCTGGCGAGATCTGTGACTTCCTGCGAAAGCCTGGTACCACCGCTCCCCTAGCTTCGACCCCTTAACCATTAAATCTCCAATCCCGATTTCTATCCAATTTTAGTTCCGGCGAAATTATTGTTTCTTGATATTACTCCGTCTGCAATTGACAGAGACGATGGCTATTTCACGGTGACAAGAGACACTAACATTGCCGGAGATTATATCTCGGCCTTGTTCCAAGTTCAAAGAGGGTTTTGTGGCATCACTTGATCGATTATGGTTTTGGGGTTTGGGTAGGTTGTTGGGGTGTTGATGATTTTGTCGAAGGAGGTTGGTCGTCAGCGGGAATGGCGGCGCCGACGAGATCGCCGGAGAGGGGGATTACAATTAGGGTTATTGGGCGAAAATATATTTGATATTCCAAAAGAGCCCCTACTATATCATCATTTTTTAAAGTTTTGAATTAATCGTCACGTGTCGTATTCCTATTGGTTTGACTTTTCAATTTTTGCCACGTAAGGGAGAGTGGGCGAGACTGCTTTAAGGGGTAAAGTTATATGAAATTGCCAACTTGAGGGGGCAAAGTGTCAATCTTAGAACTTAGGGATGACACCGGAATTTTGGTGCCAACTTAAAAGGTCAATCTATTCATTTGGCCTAAATTTATTTACAATAAAATTTTGGTCAAATGCATAGGTTGCCTCTTTAAATTGGCACCACTTTACGCGGGGGGGGGGGGGGGGGGGGGGGGGGGGGGGGGGGGGGGGGGGGGGGGGGGGGGGGGGGGGGGGGGGGGGGGCGGGGGGGGG
>CAOJBJ012179197.1:0-11132 GCA_948291685.1 Euphorbia celastroides | reverse complement strand
GGGAGGATGTTTTTAGTAGTAGCATTCATCAGTGTTGGTTTTTGTTTCGTTGTAAGAAAAAACATGTTAGTCCTTTGGTCTCCGACTTGTTTTTGGCACCAAGGACTTTTCTTTGTACAAACTCTTTGTAAGTGTGCTCCAATTTAATAAAAAGGGGGAGGGTGTTTTGTAGGGTAGCGGAGAAACAGTTCGGCACTCCACTCCCGAAATTTTCACCCTCTCTTTTCTTTTTTCTGTCGAGGGAACACATCGTCTCCCCGAGAGTTTTTAAAAAATAAAGGAATAAGATGGTCAATTCCTAACTCAACCATCATTAATTTTACTTGTTTTACAATAGTTTGCTTTAGATGGGCATCCACTTCCTCTGCTAGATCACGCCTTTTCTTAGGAGGGCACCGTTGTTTTGGTCTTGAGGATTCTATCGAGGAATTAGATGAGGAATCTTCTTCCCATCCTTTCCTTTTGTGAATCAGGCTATGTTGATGTGCCTCTTTTAGGATTTAGCCGAATGTTGATCGGCCATTATTTATACCGTTGTAAGTAATTGTGCATTACAAACTTATGACTAGTACGTTATAGTCAACACAATGTTTTTCCATATCTCTCTTTAAAAAATAAACCAAGTTAGGTCCAAAGGTGAGCCATATATCTCAACACCTAGAACAAACCAAATAATCTAAAACGGAAGAAAATCATGTATAAAGTGAAAGAAACCTCGAGTGTAGGTTTCATCATGGACCAACAAACTCATTGCTTTAGATTTGAACTGAATTTCCGCTAACATCGACATACAATTTTTTGTAACCAAACTAAAATGAAGTGAATAAAATAAAATATTAGTAAGTAACTTTTTATATGAATAACATAACAATAATAATAATAATCATAAGGATAAAGTACAAAAACATGTCTTATGCTTTCAACAATTTTCAAAAGAAGGCTTGTGTTTTTTTTTTTTTCAAAAAGGAACATGTGGTTTTAAAATTTATTTAAAATTGATGTTACAAAATATATTTTGATATTTTCAACACTCTTATAGTTAAATCATATTATTTTAAAATTATTTGTTAAAGTTTGAATAATTTTCGGAAAATTATTTTACGATTTTTTTAAATATCAAATCATATTTTAACTATAAAAATAGTTATATAACTTAAAAAATTCTAAATTTTGTTTCTAAAATATATTATATTGTCATCAATTAATCTATAAAATTTCATACTAAAATAAAAAATATTTCCATGTGTATTAATAAATTTTCAAAAAAAAAATTATAAGTTGTCATCTTTTTGAAAAACATTTAAAACCATCGGCCCCTTTTTTAAAATAAAAAAAGCACAGACTCCCTTTTAAAAATTATTGAAAGCATAAGGTATGTTTTTGTACTTTACCCTAATAATAATAATAATAATGATAATGTTATTTCATAAAATATATTAGACCAATATTATATACTATAATGCAAATTTACTATTAGTGGAGCATATTATACAGTTTACACTATTAGACCAAGCAAACAAGTACAAAGGCCTAATAATCTACTAGCATGAACTTTTACTGAAATTCAGAAAATAAACTTTCTAGTTGCTTTCAATTTGAGTTCTTAATCAAAATGACCAATCTCTCTCTTCAATTTTGCACTATAAGAAAAACACTATTAATTAATTTCCTTTCCATTATAACCTTCAGAAAAAAACTACTCAATGCCCAATAAAACATGAAATTACTCACGCCAGTAACACAATCATAAAATATAAGTGTAAAACCATTAATATGACATTCAAGTTAAAATATTACTAATATCTAATAATTTAAGTACACTTTCCATTGATTTACTTCTTTAAGCTTAAACCCCCAGTAGCTACAATAGGACTTGTGACAATGTGGTTAGTTTAATCATTTATAAAACACAGGTATCCGAACACAACATTCTGCTCTATATTTTTGAACCCCAAATCGCAAGTCTGTAACTCAAGTTTTGGTTCTTAATTTGAAACTCCAACTTTTTTGGAACAACAGTTACCTTGAACCCTCTCATTAGACTCAAATTTGCCCTATAAGTAGACATTCCTTCCCCTATATTAGGCACGGTTCAGTTAAGTTCAACCCGCTGACTCGGACTCGATTCACTAGCATTGAAGTAGACAATGAAGGAAGGGTAATTGAGGTCAAAGGAAGCTAAAGAACAATATGGTTTAGACAATTTGGTAACTATTTGGATTTGGCTTAAAGTAAGGTTCATGGTGTAGGAAAACTTGAGTTTTTGTTACTTTCAAAAGGGACAATATCCAAATAATAGTGTAAGGACAATGTCCTTTAAGAGCTTCACTTGACAATATCCAAAACATGAAATTACTTTGAAGTTTGACTATTCCTGCCCAAGTGTGACCGTTTCTGCCCAATACCATTGCAATTAGCATGCTGACCATTTTTGCCCACTGGAGACCTTGACTGACCACTCAGCCTGCAGTTTCACTGAGTTACTCAATCTGCTGACCAAATTTTCACAGCTTTGTTAAATGCTTCACTGCTAATTGAACTTGCGCAGTTTGCTACTAATCTTATATTTTCTCAATTTCTACAACAGAGAGAAAATAGAAGTTTAATGTAATATGTTGAATCAAGATCATAAATAAGGCCTAGATCAAGTGCTCCATTAGAGTTTAAATGACCCGATCTCATAGCCAAAGGGTCTAAATCACGGTTCAAGGTATTTGCAGTGGTCATGATGGCTAACCGGATTCTGGTATGTCTCCAATTTGGTGTGCCTCTTTCAAAATGGGCCTAAATCCGGCCAAATGTGGGCAAGCCATCGAAGTGTTGGACACTATGTTGAATTTGCTACTTAATGGCTCGATATTAGTCGGAAGAATTTCAACAATGTTAGGCTAGGCGGCTTATATTATTAATGAGCCTAGAGCCATAATGTCAGGCTTTATGACTAATGGGCAGCTTGGAGAGGGTCCTCTTGAGCTGTGACCGGTGAGCAATAGAGCCATTTTAGTACCGAGTTTATTATGTTGCACTCTAATTTACCCACCGACAGAGTTCTACGGCTTTTGTTAATGAAGTCTTTGAATATTTCCCCATCTTTTAGGTTTACAAATATAGCCAAATATTTGGATTCAAAATACAGCTCAAGATCTGTCGTCACATTAGCTTTTCTCAAATTGTTGAACTGATCAAATAATGAATCATTCATGTCTTCGCACACAAGAATAATCTTCGAACCAACTTCCCTCAGCTATTTTCACAAATCCAAGAACAAGATCGGGTATTGATTAGAGGAAACTTTTCTGGGATATAGCGCTGCCCGGGTGATGAAAATTTCATCGTCATGGTGGATAATCGCTTCAAATTGGCGGTTGATTGAGCCGACAGTGACGGTTAAAACCCATGGGAATCCGTTGAAAATGCCCTTACCTTTCCTGCTGCAATAGCAAAGAAAATGTTCTTCTCTGTCGCTGAAAAAGCGCCACAAGAAATTAAATCTTCAAACAAAGTAAGGATGTAAGATCCCAAAGAAATCGAGAGAACGGTCAGTAATTTCCAAATCAATTGCCGCAAGTACATCAAAAATAACAGCGCCTTCAACACACAGAGCTTTATACATGGCAACATGAACCTTAGGCGCCACTCCACTTGTAGTTCCAGGAGCATAGCAGAGGAACAACGCATTCCGGCCGTTGTGCTCAAGGTGTGCCTGCCGCGGCCGCGTGTGTCACGCGTAGAGTTCATCGAGATTGTCATATTGGGGTTTTTTGCTATGATAACTCTGTTGAAAAACTGAGCACCGATCATCTTCTTGTTGCACATCGAGGAATTGAAATTTTCCTCAATTTGGCACAATCCTCTTCATTTTTCTGGGATTTCACGCATGATGGCAACTCTTACGTTTCGGCCAAATTTTGGTGTCAATTATCACATTATCCCCAAAGCTTCAGGCCATCAAGGAACCAGAATTCGGAGTAAGGCTGAGAAATTTCGGCGAGTTTTTGTAGGATGAAACGTAGTCAGGGGATTTCTTTAGTGCTTTGAGCTCAAGGAGAGAGAGGTGAGCATTGAATCCATTGATGGAGTGAGTGTAGGAATAGAGAAGCTTGGAATTGGCTTTCAAAATTTGATGTTTTAGCGACGGAGGAAAGGGTGGCGAAGTACTAGCTATGGTGGCCGGAGAAAGCGGTGGGCATGGCCAATAAATCCATGTGGACGATGTAGTTGTCAGTTAGGGCAAATATTAAGGGTAGAAGAGCAAGAAGGAGAGAACATTGTAGAGTTTAGGCATGGGAATTGATTGATGAAGTGTAAGAGCAAAAAAGGAGATTTTATAATGGGTTGTGTAATTAAAAAAGAAAAATTTATATGATTGCTTCTGCACATATATATGTATATTTATATATAAAAGGAAAAGTTGGATAATTGTACTATGAAATAATAATACGATAAAAGGATGGTATTACTCATTAAAATTTGATATTTATATTTAGTATAACATAGTATTCACCAAAGTGGTCTTGTTATATTACATATAGATATTAAAAATAACATTGGTGATAATAGAATTTTTAATTGATTATAATTAAAGAGATGCTACAAAAATGACAATAAAATTGGATTATCAGTTATTTTATTAGTTGTATTCTTGGAGATTACCTAAACATGAATCATTGGATATAGTTAGCAATATGAAGGAAACTAATTGTATATATAATTAACTATATGTATACCCAAAGGCTACATCATTAATTGGTTTGTTTAATATAATTAGTCAGTAAATTATTAATTTAGCATCATTAAAAGTGCTTTATTTAAGAATTGCCCAAAGGTTGCTTAAATACGTATCTTAAGGTTTAATCCTATTTTATGAATATATATTAAAGACTCAAAGCATGAATGGGTAAATATTTATTTTTTTTAAAGTAAATTCATTAAAATAAAAAAGAAAAATATAATCATAAAATTAAAGAAAGAAAAATCTCCAATGAAGGATCCTAGTGGCCATACTGATAGCCACGTTTATGTTATTCTCTAGAAGAGATCGAAAAACCTTTCTTTTTCTTGACTGAAAAAGACTTCCAACTAGAATTCGTTCTATTGGAGGCACTACTAACCGGAGAACCCGAACTAGGGGAATCCTCAGACAAGTTATCAAGGGATTTATTATGCTGCAAGCATACATCAAGGTTAATCCCTTCAGGGTTAAAAACCTCCAAGGTCCTGAAGGCATTCGTATGACTATATATATGTGGGTTTGTTTACTTGTTTTGATGTATAATATATGATAGTTAATTAAGCATATATAAGTTATGGAAACTAGCTAAATTTTTAGTATTAATAGAGAAGAGAAGAAAAGTTATTGTATTAATACTTATCCATCAAAGTAAGGGGGAAAGACTAAGGGTGGAGAACATCAAATTAATCAATGATCATGAATAAAGGTTTCTATTTGGTTTATTTATTAAACTATGTAAAGGTTTGTATATGTTATGTAATTTATCAGTTGAATTAATTCAAATTTAGAGACCGATTTCATTATAGAAATCATCAAGGTATTATAGTATTTTTAACACTCGCATAGATAAGTCATCTTATAGTTTAATAATAGTCAAACTATAAATTGTCAAATGTAGAAATGACCGCGACTTGGTCAAAGCTTTCAACAATGGCAAAACAGTCTATGTCAAAGAACCGTTACAGCACTTGCCTGGAAAACAATTTCAATTGAAGTTAAGAGAAGTCAAACTGTTCTGTTTCCGTACAAGTATCGACTTAGTACAGCATAATTGATGAAGTGTAACAAGTTAGAAATTTCATGGACAGTTTAGACCTTATTGGTTTGAATTGTTGATTATGAGACTCCAGATGATGGGGTCTTCGGTGGTCGGTTTGCATCCAATGAGCCATAATAGGACTTCTAACAATATGCTTAGCTCGATCGTCAACCCGAGTGAAAGACCCAAAAACCACATTTTCCTCCATCCTTTTCGGAACTTGTAAGTTGTAATGAAACTATTCATTACCGTATTTGTTACATACTATGATTAGGTTTGCATTTGTTACATACTATGATTAGGTTTGCATTATATATTCCAAATTAGAATTTAGCAATGTCTACTTCAAGTACCGTTTCGATTCGGTTTGTTGTACTATCTAAAGTGTAATACTGAATAAATGTGTTAATTCATTTTATTATTAATAAAAGTAAAAAAAAAAAAAACTTAAATAATTTTTTTTGTAATAAGTAAAAATTTAATTAATGAATGTATGAGTGGAGAAAGAAGCACCAATAAATGTTAGTTAGTAGTGTTAGTATTATGTTCTATAAATAGGCTGTAAACTGAACTTCCAATCTAATTCAACAACCCTCTTCTTTTTTTCTTTCCTTTTTATTTCACCATTTTTATCCAACACAAATAAAAAAAATCTGCAATGGCGAAAATTTTCCTACAGTGTTTACTCGTAGTGTTTCCCTCCAATCTGTCGATTGAAGGTATGCAATAGTTTAGTGTAAAATTTTCCAAAAGACTTATAAAAAGTATGGAAAGTTTAATTCTTTTATATATTGTTTTCTTGAACATAGGTAACAGTCAACTATGCATGGGAGTTGACCTTTTCAAAATCACAAATAATATTAATAGTACTAAAATAAACGGTCACTTTGGAGTTTCATTAATGAAATTTAGTAAAAGCGTGGCGGAGGGAAACTGACCTGCGCTTGAAGCTGAAGTTGTTTCAAGTATTCGATTGCCTCATCCAACATAGAAGCTTTATCTGTCTATCAAATATGATGAAAATACAAATTACGTCAAATTATTCCCGACAAACACAATATTACTATTCAGAGCTTTGAAGAGTTTTCGATGAACTACGTGCCTTGTTTGAATTTCAGTTATTGAATAAGTTTTAATCAGTTCAGTACTTATTCAATAAGTTTTAGTTCATTTCGGTTTAGTTTGGTTCATTTCAATTTTGATGTTAGTCATCTAGTTAAAAACAATAAAGCCTAAATCGTAAAGAAAAAGACGACTGAATATGGAAGGATTGCCTAATTACCTCACCATCACAACTAAGATCGCCTAAATCGTGCTCCAAAGAGATTCTCCTCTTTAAAGCAGCAGAAGATTGACATTGTTCTTGTTTCTACTCCAATTGTGGACTTATGGCCTTCTATTTCTGTGGCTACAATTGACACTACCCTATATGACCACTTTCCTCTACTATTCCGCGAAAGACCTGACCTATAAACAATTCTAGGGCTACAATATAATACTAATCTTGTGAGAAATCAGTTGATCATGTAAATAGTTGTGAAAGTATACCTTGATTTTATTGTAGTTGTTTTAAGAACATCGATCAAGAACAAACCAACAAGTGAAACTCACCAAATAGGAGAAGAATGTTTGAACTACACCAAATACATTTGTTAGGAGGGTGAGGAACATTTACTGTGACTAAGTCCCGAACAATGTATTTCAATAAAAATACTTGTAAATGTAAAAAAAAATATCAAGAACAATTTATTCCGTTCTATCCTTAATGACAATGTCTTGGATGGAGAAAGCGATGATCGTTCTCCTTATGTAGTGTCTCTTTTATAGAGAAAAGAAAAGGACGCAGTTTAATTCCTTTCATAAAGTATAGCTTTATGTTCAACTTTTATACATATTGTAAAAGAAACTAACTAATATTAATAAATTCAAAAGGCTAAATGCATTAGTTGACCTCTTAATTTGGTATCAAAGGTTGTTTGCTTCATCCAAAATTCAAGCGTGACATTTTATCCTCTCAAATTAATAATGCTTTATTCTTCGTCAAGAGTTAAGTGAGTGTGACACTTTGTGGTGTTTCTTTATAGACTAATTTTTATTAACTCTACAACAATTCAAGAATTATTGATTAGTTAAAAATAACCTTTATATAATCCAAAACTAGAATAATATAACTAAAACCTTTACTGAACCTTTATAGATGCCCTATAAACACCAAAAATGTAGATCACACGCTGTACATCAACTTGAAAAGACTAAATTTGTTAGCTAAAAGCTATATAGAATTTGAATTTTCAACAATATCACTAGTGTATTTATTTATAGAACCTACGTAGATTTTGAAGTTCTTTAGTGTAAATCATACAATTATAATAGTTAGAGAAGATTTGAATCCATTTAGAGTTTTGTAGAACAAATTTGTTAACTACCACTTAAAATACGAATGAAAAGCTTTCTAAAGCGACATAAAGAAACATTATCTATTTATGAAATAAATGGAAAATAAATTAAATTAAAAAATTGTAAAAAGGATCATGAGTTAATAGAGGAGGATGTAAAATGAAAAATGAAACTAAAAAATTTTATATATTATATTATCATCAATTAACTTAATTAATTATATTATTAGCCAAAACAATAAAATCAATTAATTACTGTTTTGAATAATAATATATTAATTTGGAAAAACAAAAAATTTCCCAATTTCTGAGAAGATATTCCGCATTTTTAACATAAAAGTTTTTTATACACAAAATGATTCTCTTTATTTTTGGTTCATAAAAAAATATCACTTCAATATATTTTAATATTTCTTTAAAAATATCATTTTAAATATTTAAGTTTGTAAATGAAACTTGATTTTCATATAGCTTTGGATAGTGTTTCATGGCATTACATTCATATGGTGTTGGGTCGTATGGGTTTTAATCAAGTCTGAATTTCTTGGTTATCTAACTGTAGGAAAGGCTCCACTTCTTCGATTTTTTTCCTACCGGCAGAGGGGCTGAAGCAAATTTTTGCAGCTGCTATTGGGGAGGGTATCATTCCAAGTTTCAAGCTTGGAGATTCCCCTGATCTCTCTTTCCTCCAGTTCGCTGATGATACTCTATGTTTATTTCCGGCTGATGTGTTTGTTCTACCTCCTTATGTAAGACTTTTACATTGTTTTGAGCTCATTTCGGGTTTGCGTATTAATTTCCACAAGAGCTCCTTATTAAGAATTCGAGCAAATGATTCCTTAATTTAGTCGGCTGCTTTTTTCTTTGGATGTCGTATTGAATCCTTTCCCATTCGTTATCTTGGTTCTCCCTTATGTCGTTTTGTGCAATCCATTTCAGTTTAGGATCCTCTTTTGTCTCGGTTTAGATCAAAACTGGCTTCTTGGAAGGATCGTTCGTTGTCTTATGCTGGTAGATTGGTCTTGGTTAAATCAGTTTTATCTTCTCTTCCAGTTTATCAGTTGTCTCTTTTTCATATGCCTGCTTCGGTCCAGTACTCGTTAGTTTCTCTTATGAGGAAGTTTTTATGGAGGGGCTGCCATGATTCCAAGGGTTTATGCAAAGTTAGTTGGAGCACAATTATGGTGGTTTGTCTATCACGGATTTGGGCGTGGTGAATTCTAGCTTGCTTCTCAAATGGGTGTGGCAGATTCGGAATTGTGAGCGGGACTCTTTATGGTTTCAAACTTGTGTTCGGCGTCACGATTTTTCTTCTTGGTTTGACTTGCTTTTTGTAGATTCCAGGTAATTGTCTCTTGTATGGAGATGTATTATAAAATGTTGTGTTAGCAAGGAGAACTTCCGGGATCTTTTTCGGAATTCAATCTCTGTTCGAGTTGGTAATGGTGAAACGGCTTTATTTTGGCATGACAACTGGACTGCAAATATTCCGTTGAGCTCCCTCTTTCCTGATTTGTATGCGCTTTCCAATAGGAAATCTTCGTCTGTTTTTTCGGCCGGCACTTGGTTGTTTGGTGATTGTGTTTTCCATAGACCTTTCTGGAAGCGAAACTTAAGAATTTCAAGCAAAAATCGTGTTGTGGAGTTAATGAATTGGATTATTGAGGCTTGCCCTTCTCTGTTTCTTCAAGCTGGATCATCAATTTCTGACACCAGGGTGGGATGCTTGTTCCAGACGCTACCAGACTCTTTTCAATGGACTTCGTCTTCGGACCTCTCTTATTCTGTAGCTTCTTTTGGAGTGGCGTTCATCAAGTTGTCCCTGCCTGTTAGTAGACCTCTTGGCTTCTCCATGCTCTGGCAATCAGGTGTCTCTCCGAAATTAAAATTCTTTGGCTGGCTACTTCTTCACTCTCGTTTACTGACGAGGGCTTTCTTGTTCTAGCGGCATGTCCTTTCGGTTTCTGATGCTTCTTGTCCTTTCTGTCTTGAGGAGGAATCTGTGGAGCACGTTTTCTTATTCTGTAGAAGAAGTACGAATATTTGGGATCGCTTTCATTCCTGGCTTGGTGTTTAGAGTGCTTTGCCTGGTTCTATCATTGGTTTTTTGGAGTTATTGCTTTCTCATTTTAATGGTGGTCTGGCTAAGGATTTTACTATTTCTCTTTGGTTTTCAGTCATGTGGCATCTCTGGACGACGCGCAACAAATTCGTTTTCGATAGCACTCTCAGCTCTGAGGATATCTTTTATTCTAGTATTCATTTATGTTGGTTTCTTTTATGTTGTAAGAAAAAACTGATTTGCCCGGTGGTGTCTGATTTGTTTTTAGCACCATGGTCTTTGCTTTGTTCAAACTCTTTGTGAGCGTGCTTCTTGATTAATATAAAAAATGGGAGGATATTTTGTAGGTAAGCGGGGAAACAGTTCAGGACTCTACCCCAAAATTTTCACCCTTCCTTTTTTTTCTGCTGGAGGAACTCATCGTTCCTCCGGGAGTTTTTTAAAAAAAAAACAATTCCACTATTGGTTCTTTTATAGCTGTCTCAATTATCGAAATTCCATTGCAATTTGAGAATTTTGTTAGCCCATAATTAATATATAAGGACTTATATAACAGCATAACACGAAGCAATAGATGTAACGTAAAAAATAAAGAATTTCCCTTTGATAATCCCACAATGTTAAACGTAATTACCTAAGTTTTAGAATTTTTACGCCCAATTTCTTGTGGTTAGAAAAGATGGTAAACTCGTCGATTTTTTTTGTTTGGCACTACTGAGTTTTTAAAAGTTTCTCTCGATCCCTAAATTTCAACAAGTTTCTTTCACCCTCTTCAAAAAGTTCTGGGGGGGGGGGGGGGGGGGGGGGGGGGGGGGGGGGGGGGGGGGGGGGGGGGGGGGGGGGGGGGGGGGGGGGGGGGGGGGGGGGGGGGGGGGGGGGGGGGGGGGGGGGGGGGGGGGGGGG
>CAOJBJ012178374.1:0-12062 GCA_948291685.1 Euphorbia celastroides | reverse complement strand
AAATCGTCTCTGGCCTACATCAAGAATTTAGGTCATTACAATTCGATATTAAGGTCACTTAATAAAACTCAGACTACTAGACATATATGTAAAGTACATACAAAAGATAAATGATTCCAAGGATTTGTTTGGAAGATATTCATAAACCAACATTTGTTCTCCGCCCTCAATGCAGCATCCTAGAAGCTTCACAAGATTCTTGTGCAGAAGCTTTGCAATGAGCATGACTTCATTTTTTAGTTCTTCTGTCCCTTGCCCTGAATTAGTAGACAATCATTTCACAGCAACTTCACTCCCATCAGATAGCTGACCCTGAACCAATTATTAGATGGATCCATTTTTATCAGATAATCAATTTCCACGAGCACCTTTTCTCTTACTGTTGTTAAGTATTGCGATGATAGAAATAGAGAAAGCACATGTAACAAGGTGAAATCATTCAAAAATTGTACGAGTGAATTACCTTGTAAACTGTACCAAACCCACCCTGGCCAATTTTATTTGATGGTGAAAAATTATTTGTGGCCGCAACAATGATGCTAAGGTCAAAAAATAATATATCTTGGTGATGACTGTCATTCTCGAGCTCACTTGCCACTAATGTGTTTTTGTAGTAGATTGATCCAGATGCAGGATTAGATAATATTTTCTCGCCGCTGCTTGTTTCTTGTTGTCCTTGAAAAAATTCATTGATTAGTATCCTTTATAAGTGTTTCATGAAACTTTGTGATCAATTCAGTTTCAAACAATTGGTCAACCTATGGATAGGAAAATTTTTGGTGTGTGCTTTAGTTCATTTTGAAAGCAATAGTGGTTTTCATTAAGTAAATTAATTGGTAATGTATTTAATTAGCCAAATGGAAAAGCAATAGATATTGGATTTTTTTCCTCCTGGTCCATATATAGGCGACTAAGATAATTGTAAGCCATGCTGAAGTAATAGCAAGAACTAGAATTTTCCTAAGAAAGGCATCGGTCTGTCCAGTATTTTCAGATGCATCAAAAGCGAAGAATATATATCACTTATCAAGAGAAGACATAGGAAGATTGATTTGCTGTTTTTCTTTAGCTTGAAGTAGTAAAATTTCTGCAAGTGGCTTTTGAAACCACCATTTATAGAGTTACTTTTTTGAAAATCATAAAAAAATACCTAGTTCAACTACATCAACACGAACATAAAAATCAAATCCTCTGATTCCATCCTTTGTGATCCACTGTGTCTATCGATTCCCCATACCATTTTACACATTCATTCCCTGATCCGTCATTGTATATTCTTGCATATGCAGAGCAAGAACAATCCCTCAAGCATTCCCTTTCACATTCTTGATGGCTGATATTGACACTCAAAGATGCTGTTATTGAAGTGTCAGGATACTTGACTCCTTCGACTTTGAAAAATCCTTCTCCGTTGTTGCACAATGAGGAAGATTCCATTCGCTTTCTAACACATTCTCCCGACCCAACTCTTAGATGCCAATCCCTCGGTGTCTTGGGTTCATAACCAGGCAAACACGAACATTCAAATTCATCAGGATTCTTGGGGGTGCACTTGCCATTGGCACCACAATGAGCATAAAGATCACATGGAATTGCAGGGGCTGACCAAAACTCCTTCCATTGACCGATTCTCTGGCTCCACCTTAACCACTTGTATGTTCCTGCATGATCCACTACTCCTATTATGATAATGGAAGCATCATTCATGTAGAATGTGACATATGACTCCTCTTCACTTACCACGTAACTATAATTGTATACATCAGAGAACTTCCTGTGTGGCCATATATGTTGGCGCCAACGGCGTTTTGAGCCCTCATAAAGAAAGATTTGTAGTGTGCCCCTTGGGTCTATTTCAATGGAGAAATTTCCAGTTCTCGGGTCATTTTTTGATCTCCATGAGGTTATTCTCCAGTCTAGGCCCATCTTACCGCTCATCCCATGTCTCATTCCTGGTAGGTAGGTATTAGTGGGATAGTCAAAGCTTTGTGACACAACATTTCTCTGTTTTCCATGAATTAAAACTAGGTTTCCAGAATCCAATAGATGAGCAACGCTAGAATTAGTTACTTCACTTGAAGCATTTGTAGTCCATACTGGATTTTTTTTGGTATGATCGTTATAGAGAACGAGGTTGCCATATTGGTTAACTGATAAGAAGCCTGAATAACCTTTGACAGGGTTATTCCTGTTTGCTACCCACACAACTGTCAATTCTGAAATTTCGTTGAACCAAATTCCAATATATCTGTGAATTGAACTGCGAGGAGTGAAGAACCCAAATGCATACTTGCCATTTTTGGAGACGAGAAGGTCACCTTCTTTGAAGATTTGGTTTGTGGTGATGATATCAAGGGAGTAATCTGATGGAAAAAGAAGAAACAGAAGGAAACAAATCAGGTAAAATTTTCTGTTTGCGATGCGATTTACTTTGTGAGGTTTCATTCATGGACTTAAGTTATTCATTTGAACTCGGTTGCGTGCTTGACTTTTTGTTTTGTTTTGGAAATAAGGAATCCAACTTTGACTTGACACGCCAATATGACCAAAATTTGTAATTTCCCCGTGCTTTCATTTTCTTCTTTGTCATGTTATGGCAATTAAAATAGATAGAGAGATTTTATAAAAAAAAAATAGATAGAGACAATATGATTTTTAATATAAAAAACTGAATTTTTCCCAATAAACACTATTAAATGGAAGAATTATGTGTTGTGTAACGTTAATGGTCCTTGTGGATTGTGAAGTCAATATCAATAAGCAAATAAAAATGCACTTCATTACGATATTTCTTGTGGTTTCTTTGTTTTTTTTAAGAAAATTGAACATATATATGGCGATTTTTCTTTTGATTAGAAATATGCCTTCACGGGATCCAATAGAGTAGAGGTGCCTTTGACATTTTCACTCAAGAGAAAAATTGCTAAGAAGATTTTTAAGTATTTCGCATAATTACTTAAACTTATATAAAAAAAAAAAAAGTGTATCAATAAGTTTTTAATGTCAATTGTTAAATCCAGTTGATTTTATTTCTCAAAAATATATTTTCGTTTTCAACTAAAAACCGGCACATGAACATGAGATAACAAACTGATGTATGTAATTATTACTAAATTCAAATATTAATTTATCTGATAGATATTAAACTGATTTGTTTTTTAAAATAAACTAATTGTTTATTTTTTACTAAAGTTGTTTTAATAGAGTTAAAATCAATAGAAAATTTAATAAATGATAAATTAATATTTCAATACAGTACATATTAGAGTAAAATAAAATATATTATGTAGCTTGGTGATAAATTATGGTCAATGAAATAAAATTACTTAAAAAAATAAAAATGAGTGACTGGAGCAGGAGACATTTCAATGGAGGATTTCTCAGATTCCCAAATTGAATCGAATTGGTATGCTCTTATTTCTACCTGCCATTTACAAGTTTTGGATTGAATTCTTCTTACTGGATGCATCCGATGATTGAGCATTGAGAATCTTGTGCATTTAGCGACTCATCAAACTGGTAATAGTGACTTCATTGATAGAAAATGATTCATGCTCATCTGCTCTTACTGATTCTGAACAACTGGTAGGTTTCCTGAATATGAAAGCTGGTTGTTTTGGAGAAGGAAGAGCTTTTTCACTCCCTAACATTAGGACTACTTCTACCATTGTCGGTCTGTCTTCTGCATTTTCTTGAACGCATAAAAGCCCTATTTGAATGCATCTCAAAGCTTCATCCTTAGGATATGACTCTTCTAGCGATGAATCGATAATCTCCAAGCCTCGGTTTTGCCTCCATAGTTTCCATACCTGTATACTTAATAGCATTAGCATTTAGAGAATGGATTATAAATTAATGCTTGCTATTTGCTGTGAGTTTCTGTCACTTACATGCTCTATTAAGCTCGAGGAAGGTTCAGTTTCACGGAAGCTATTGTTCTTTTTGCCACTCACAATATCCAACAGCATCATCCCGAAACTAAACACATCTGATTTTGTTGAAAATTTTCCTAATAATGCATACTCCGGAGCCATGTAGCCACTGCAGAAGAACATTGTACAAAAATAAGCTTAACAAGTTTTTGATGCATATTCACATTGTTGAACTACTCTTTATGCTATATGTACTATGTCCCTACAACTTTGTTCGTTTTCTCTTGTATTTGATCAGTCCTGAATATTCTGGCCATGCCAAAATCTGAAATCTTTGCGTTCATGTTTGCATCCAGTAAAATATTGCTGCATTTTAGATCCCTATGAATGATTGTCAACCTTGAATCCTGGTGAAGGTATAGGATCCCACGAGCGATTGCAGTTATAATATCGAAGCGTTTCTTCCAGTCCAATGCTGCCTTTCTTGTTTCATCTGCATCAGGATTTTTAATTCATAGGGTTATTTTATGATGCTTTGAAACTTTTTGCAATTGGATGACCTGAAATACGTAGACTACTAGATGCATAAGTAACTTACCGAAGAGAAATGAATCTAAGGATTTGTTAGGAAGATATTCATATATTAACATTTGTTCTCCTCCCTCAATGCAGCATCCGAGAAGCTTGACAAGATTTCTGTGTTGTAGCTTTGCAATGAGCATGACTTCATTTTTAAGTTATTCTATCCCTTGCCCTGAATTAGTTGATAATCATTTCACAGCAACTTCTTTCCCATTAGGTAACTGACCCTTAAAAATGATCAGAAGAATCAGTTTTCATGGAACAATCAATTTGAACTTGATCTTCTCACAGCTACAATAGAGCATTCAAATACTGTGTGACCCAACTACCTTGTAAACTATACCAAAACCACCCTGGCCAAGTTTGTTTGCTGGAATTATTAGTTGCTGCAACAATGGTGCTAAGGTCAAAAAATGATACGTCTTGGGGATGGGTGCCTTGCTCTAGCTCACTTGCCACTATTGTATTTTTATAATAGACGGAACCTGATGCTGGATCAATAGTCTTTTCCACTGTTTGATTTTTGCTACTTTCCTTGAACAATTTCAAAAAGTGATTAATCCTTGTTCTCTATATTTTGTAGTAGATAGAACAAAGTAATTATATTGTGCTATGTACTATATCAGACTAGCTGAGAATAGTAGTTCCTTACCTCTATTTTTTCTCCTCTTAATCCATAGATAGGCAAAGAAGATGATTGTTAGCCTTACTGAAGTGACTGGAACAATTAGAATCTTCAGACCCTTTCTTAGAAAAGCATTCAATCGTCTGGTGGTTTCAGCTGCATTGACGGAAATAAATATTCTAAGATGTAGCTTTAAATAAAGAAGTTAGAGGCAAGCCAGGAATTTAAAAGAACATAATTTGTGCAGTGCAAGCATTACAGATTAAAGTCCTAGATGCACAAAACATTGTTAATCTGTTTATTTTACCTAATTCAAAAGCATCAACACGAACATGCATATCAAATCCACCATTGCCATCCATGTGATCCACTGTGTCTATTAATTCCCCAAACCATGTTAAACATTCCCCTGCTGATTCGCTATTTTCTATGCTTGCATATGCAGAGCAGGAACAGTTCCCCAGGCACTCCTTTTCATATTGTTGATGGTTAATATTTTTGCTCGACCAAACTCCAATTGAATTCTCGACTTTCAAAAATCCTTCTCCACTTCCACACACCGAGGCAAATTCCATTCGCTTCCTAACAAATCCTCCTGATCCATCTCTAAGGTGCCAATCCCTCGGGTTTTTCGGTTCATACCTAGGTAAACAGGAACATTCAAATGTATCAGGATTGCTTGGAGTACACTTTCCATAGGCACCACATCTTGCATACAAATCACATAGGTGTTTAGGCACTGAAATGAAGTCTTTCCATTGATTAGTGCTCTCGCTCCACCTCATCCACTTGAAAAATCCCGCATGATCAACCGTTATTATTATGATTATGGAAGTGTCATTCAAGTCCATGACCACGTGTGCCTCCTCTTGATTTGGATTATAACCATAGTTGTATATATCAGAGAATCTCCTGTGTGGCCATATGTGCTGTCGGTTTCGCGGTTTCGAGCCCTCATATAGAAATTATTGTGGTGTGCCTCTCGGGTCTATTTTGATGGAATATTTTCCGGTTCTCGGCTCATCTTCTGATCTCCATGATGTCAAGCTCCACTCTTGACCGGTTTTCAGGTTTTTCCCTGCTTTCAAGCCTGGTAGAAATGTGTCAGTGGGATAATCAAAGCTTTGCCACACAATTGTTCTACTGACACCTTGTAGCAAAACAAAATTTCCAGAATCCAAGAGTTGAGCAATAAAAGGATCATTGCCTCCTGCTGAAACATTTGTAGACCAGAGTAGAGATTTCTGTTGAGGTTCATTGTAGAGAACACAGAAACCCGGAAAAACCATTGATGGGGCTATTCCTGTTTGCTACCCACACAACTGTTGGTTATGAAATTTTGTGGAACCATACTCCAACGTATCTGTATATTGAGTTTCCGGGAGTAAAAAACCCGAATGCGAAGTTTCCATTTTTGGACACAAGAAGGTTGCCATCTTGGAAGTTTTGGTTTGTGGTGATGATATCAAGAGAATTGTATAATGAGAAGTGAAGGATCAGAAGCAAATATTGCAGAATACTTTTGTTGGCAGCCATTATTGATTTTCTGTGGATTTGGGTTTAATATCATTATTATTCTTTTTTTTTGTGTGTCTTGAAATGATTTGGTGCGGCTTTTGACTTTAAGGGGGCAACAATGACTGATATCTTTGACTATTTTTGGTTTTTTTTAACACCAAGTAGAAGTTGTACAAGATTCTACCTTGTTCTAGTATTAACTTATCTTATATCAAGTGCCTTTCTGGGAAACAATTATCTTTTTCCAAGTGCTTTTCTTGTATTAACTTATTAAAGACTATTTATGATTACTCGCTTTTTTCTACAGATAACAATCGCTTCAAGTAGCAATGACTGAATTCACTGTAATATTAACGGGAAGATAAACAAGAGAACATCGTTGCAATTCCATCAAATTCCCAAGCTGAATTCGGTAAGCCCTCATTTCACCTTATTTTTCAGAAACTATGGATTCTAGTTTCTTGATAAAACCAATGAGTGTTAAACAATACGTTTACCGAGTTACCGAATCGGTAATTGTGAACTAATTTACTGAAGATGTTGCAGCATCAGCTGCTGAGTTGAATGATTGTTAGGTTCTCTGAAAGTGAAAGCTAGTTGCTTCGGATAAGGAAGAGCTTTTTCACTTGTCAATATTAGGACTACTTCTAGCATTGTCGGTCTGTCTTGTGCATTTTCTTGAACACATAATACCCCGATTTGAATGCATCTCGAAGCCTCAACCATAGGATATGAGTCTTCTAGCTATGAACCATTGATCTCCATTGCCTTACCTTCTCTCCATAGCTCCCATACCTGCATAAATATTGATTATTTGGTTGCAATTCGACGGAATTCCCGAGTTTTTTTTATTACTCACGTGCCCTATTAAGCTCGAAGAAGACCCCCACTTCTTGAAAGTCATTGCTCTCTCTACCACTAATGATCTCTAGCAGGATTATGCCGAAGCTGAAAACATCGGATCGTACTGAAAATTTCCCGAACAATGCATACTCTGGGGACATATAGCCAGTAGCCACTGCATAAAAAAAACTGTGAAAACTTCATTTAATGTGTACGTTAGATTTGTATACCTTGGATGGTCAGTTATGAAGCGTTACTATGTCTCGATCACTTGGTTTGTATTGTCTTGGTTGCTTGTGAATATTCTAGATGTTCCAAAATCTGCAATTTTCGGGTGCATTTCTTCATCCAATAAGATGTTGCTGCATTTTAAATCCCTGTACATAATGTTCAATCTCGAGTCATGGTGAAGATACAAGACGCCTCGAGCAATCTCAGTTGCAATTTTCAGTCATTTGCTCCAGTTCATTTGTGATCTTCTAGTTTGATCTGCAATAAAAAATCTGCACTTTTCAACCATTTTCGGTTGGTGGCAATTGGGAACAAATTCGCACAACAATATGCACTGAAAAGAAATGAATCCAAGCTTTTGTTTGGCTGATATTCATAAACAAAAGCACGTTCTTCTCTCTTGATGCAGCATCCTAAAAATGTCCCAAAGTGTCTCTGCTCAAGCTTTGCAATCAATATAACTTAATTCTTTAAATTCAAGGGAGCAGTAAGCTATTTGTGCCAAGTTCAAGGGCTATCTATGTATTTAGCCATAATGTTAAGATAATTGGAGCTAATCTGGTGAAGGAAAGGAACTAGAACCAGTTAGGTGAGGGCAGACTTCTATGTCCATGGGCCTCCCAAGATATGCCAGAACCAAACCATGCAGGGTAAAACATCAAAGTTTGGGCTATAAAACTATTCTGTGGGCCTTAAGCCCATTTACTGTAGCCCAAGAGTCATTACCACAATCTCCAATTGGACTTTTTTCCCAAAAACAAATAGGAAAAAGCACAGAAATACATAGAAAAGTACTCGTTAGTTTAGGCAATGCTTTATAAGTAATTCAAAGTCTTAATAATACGCAGTTAAAGTTACAAATACGTAAAAAGTGAACCGCCGTGCATCTCAAGTGACAATAAACCCCATCGGAATCAATTCCCTCTACAAATCCCCTCCTGGCCGTTGATTCTTCCTTATTTCCCTCTACATTGTTTTGGATTTTATACCAATTTGGTACACTGATCTTTATTTTAGTATACCAATTTGAATTTTGAAAGGTACAAAATGGTGAATTAATTTTATGTCAAAAATAAAAATTGGTATTATAGAAAATTATTATACCGATCCAAAAATTTGTATACCAATTTGATGCGAAAAGTAAAAATTGTCATACTAAAAGTAAATATCAGTATATCGATTTTATGTAAAATTAAAAAATCGGTATAACGATTTTATATTAGATTTAAAATTCAGTATACCAAAAGTAAAACTAAATAAAAATGGTATATTTATTTATATACAAACTATACAAAATGGTATACCTATTTTAAACTAAAATTTATATTGGTATACCGATTTTATGCGAGAAGTAAAAATCGGTGCACTAACAATTTTGATTAAGGGAATACCCAACTCAACAATTGTCATACAACTTAAAGCTCCTTTTATAAGCGAGTTGAATTTGATTAAGGGAATAGCCAACTCAACAATTTTGTAAACACGCTATCATTAAAAGGTTCACTAACATACTCACAAATAGACTAATCGATAGACATAGAGATGGCCTTAATCATTAAGTATAAATCCTCAAGAAATACTTTATTTGTATGGTCTATTCAAGTTGAGATTTAAAATCCAGCTATATTGGTAATTGTGGGTCAAGTGTTGTTTTTTCAAGTGGCTTACTTTCCTTAGTTTTATCCATTTCCAACCTACCATATATCATCAAATATCCTAACTTCCCAATTACACCATCAAATTAAAGTTAATCCAATATTATTCACAGTTTATATTCATTATTTTATTCAAAGAAACAAATAAAAAAATTGGCCAATACTTGCAATAAAAGATACCTTGGCGGCCATAAATTATAAAAAAACACAAACCTACACTAATAGACGGACCTCAACTCTCATTAAGACCTAATGGTGAATTGATTGATACAACTAATAGAAAATATAGGTACATGTCTACGTTAACACTCACCACAATAGACCAAACCTAACGCTTAACACCTTAAGTGATTCTGAATTTTTGCTAGGTTTGAAAATGATTGTCTTTTATACTAGGTTGAATTGGAAATCGAGACCTTATCTATGTTCGGTGAAGAGCCTTCACCGATCAACTATCAGTTGAAAAAGCTGATCAGAATGAAATTTGTTTTGTTTTATTAATGATTGAAAATTCTTTTTTTTTTTTTTGAAATGCTTATATTCAAGTGAAAATTAATTAAGTTCAACTTAAAATTATTGTTAACTTAACTTAGTTCAATTTCATTCAATTTAAAATAACCACGCCAAAGATATTCATATCATTGCATGAAACAATCCAAAAAAAATTGTCGGTATGTAACATTTGGGTCAATTCAAGTAATAACAAATATGGTTATTCCTTGGTTTAATTATCTACTACTATAACTTGTAAAATTAATTGTTGTGACTTATTATTATGTTTGTTATTTATCATTCGTTGTCATTGATAACATTCTTTTTTTTTTACTAGCCACTTTCCGCCTTCAAAGCATCTAAATATATTCACTGAAAAGAAAAATAACACTTACCTAACCTCAAGCCAACTTGAAAGGGGACAAAGGGCTCCATCATTTTGACAAATATCATGTTATTGGATGATAATGTTAGGATTTTCCATAATTGTATACAATTATGATGCTACATTACTTTTATTATATAGTAATAAAGTTATGCCTTTTTAAATTTTTTTTTTTTTTGAATAATTGAGATTAAAAAAAATAAAAAAATTCTAGAAAATATATATTTATTGTCTTGATATATAACTATTTTAGGCCAATCATAAATACATTATTTTTTTCATTATAACTTTGAATGGGTTAGTTTTATATCCACATAATAATGCCAGTTCATGGACATTGATATGTCCACTAAAAACGCTTTTCTTGTTTGAATATTTTTTGTCTTTAATGGCACCAAATACCACTAAATCCGTACGAGACTTATAGTTGAATTTTGCTTCAAAATTGTTTATGGGTTTTGGACCCATGCTGCAATTTGCTATAACTGAATTTCACCTTCGAAATTTATATGCTTCACTAAATAATCGGTTGTTCATTTAAGAGGAAAATACCATTTTAAACAAGAAAATTACTGGACGTGAATTTACTTTGTCAAACCCTATCGAATTGTAAAAACTTAGATATGGTGACCAAATGACTTAAAAGCTCTCTATGCAATTGACACAATAATTATTTATTGATTTAGCTAGTTGGACAAATGACTCGATAACCTAATGTGGGTCAGTGAATTAATTTTCGCAATATTGTACTTAAATAAGAACGGTGACATCCAAAATATAAATACAAAATAATAACAGACTATTAAAAGAGCTAACTATCGGTCCCTGTTCAATAATCACAACATGATATTTAGCATACTTGTTTTACGAATGATCATTTTTTCGTGCGAGATTCCCATATTGAGAGATATGACCTCAGCAATGGTTTACTCTTTCACTGGTTTGGATGGAGATGTATAAAATCGAATCGTGCTTCCTTTAAAATTCATAATTCTTAGAAAAAATCATATAAAGCCCTAACATAAAAGCTGGTGAATTTGATTATAAATTTGGTTAATGTATTATAAAAATATCTTCATTTTACCTTTGCTTAGTGGGCAAGAACGAATAAGGGCACGAGATTTACACGTTGAAAAGGGAAATATTTTACAAAAAGTAAAGCTTATTATTTATCTATATTTAACGGTTAAGGCATACTTTTATTTCGAAGAATAAGGCGTACTTTTATTTTCTGGATTGTGCATTTAATACACTAATTAGTAATTATCCACTTAACTAATTGATCAAATCATACAGAAACGAGAAAAAGACTGACTGCTCCCACCAAATTCCTTTCATAAAGAAAATTTAATTTATATGCATGAACTAACTTGTATAATTATTTAAATTATAAAGTAATCAAATATTAGGTTGTAATTGTCATGTTTTATTCGTCAATGTTAATCAAAGTGCCATACAACTAATTTAATTGATTAAATTATAACCAAATTATTCTATGCTTGCAATGCTTAGATATTAGTATATTTTTTTACTGCTAAATGAAAATGACTGATTACTCATTATTGTTGTGCGTTTAGTTCCACTAAAGTAATCAATCGTTATCTTAATTACTATTAGTATTATATTCTTTGTTCTTTCCCGCAATGCAATACAAAAAAGTCAATCACTCGATCTTCTTTATAACTTGAACTTGATGTCCCAATAAACTAAGAATGTCTTAAATATCCAGTTAAATTTACCTTTTGAAAAGTATAAAATTGTGATTGGAGTAACTCATATATCATATATGCCCTTATACTGTCACTTGTAATCTAAATATCATATCAATTGACAATTAACAAAGGAAATGACATAGTAAT
>CAOJBJ012177676.1:0-10051 GCA_948291685.1 Euphorbia celastroides | reverse complement strand
GGAAAGAAGTTCCCCCTTTGCTACTTCATCCTGCTCTTAGACTAGGCTTGGTCAATTCGCCTTCTTTCTTGACTTATGGAATTGGTTGCCTGAATCCTTTTTGCCCTTCCTTAGCTACTCGAGAGTCTTCGGGGAGTGCATTCATGTGATATTTTAGGTTATTTTGTGCATCAATTCCTTGCCAATGGGAAAGACAGAACTCTATATACACAATTCTCAGTCACATTCAATCTCGAAAGACCCCCGTCACTTCTTCCCTGTTCCCGCTCTAGGCCCACTCACCCCCGTCGACGAGAAGGGAAAGGAGGAACTGAGGCGACAATCCCATAAGGGAAGGGGTCCGATCCGCATGTGTTAAGCACCGCGCATTTAAGAAAAGAGAGAAGCTAGCGTCCGATTCCATGCTTCCCTATGCTATCGAATCGCGGACGATCTCTTGCCGCTGTTGGAGAAGGAGCTTGGATCTTATCCGCTGTTTAGAGTTCTCCTTGCCGCTGCAAGTCCCACATCCGCGGTTGGTGAGACTGATGTGATAGAGGAAGACTTCTTTTGTCGAGATTGGGCTGGTGTTCTTTCTACCCATAGAAAGGTAACCCGCATCTGAGTCTGATAAGGCAAGTCGTTTAGCAAGTAAGGACTTACAGGAGAGTCTCTTCAAGACGACTTCAATGGGGACAGCAAGGGGCGTAGCCTTACGAATCGAATACGGGTTAGAGTGTTGTTTACGAAGATCAAGGGAATAAAGACGGTACCTTTGTTAGTCGACCCCGGGGAAAGGCAGGAAGTCGTTCAATTGCCAAGTTAGAGTTTTCCGATAGGGTACCGAGTGGAGCGACAGGGTTAGAAGGAAATGGAACTAAGGAATAGACCAACAGTTTACGGATGTCGGAGAGTCTCAACCGATAGTCCAAGGTAATGAGAAAGGAAAGCCAGTTTAGCACATTTCCATACTTGGGGTTGTCAGGCAGAGGCCAGGGTGGGTTTATAACCCACAAGAGACGAAGTTGGACCTGCGGACCCTTAGTGGATACTTCATCGGATACTTCGAGAGGTATAAGGGATATAAGTTTGATTGCCCATCGCTCCCGATCAGGATTGCTGAGACCAAGTTAGCAAGATTCTTTTAGGACAAAAGTAAGTGGGGTGTTAGAACCTCGATACATTCTCTTTGAGGAGTTACCAGAACCCGGGGAACCTCCTCCGACTGTTCCTAGCGAACTGACCTTTCCATATCCAGTGGAACAGCCAAGCGCTGTGGAAACTCAGCCTGTGGTACAGGGACAGGGATAAACCAAAGCAGGAACCTTTTCCAGCCGTTGATACCCCACATCAGGCACCACCTGTGGGAGGTCAAGTGGCATTGAGGAGATCAAAAAGAGAGAGGAGACCTGCCCTTTCTTATGATTACGTTGTGTATCTGCATGAGGACGGTACACTTGTAGATGACCCAGTCACCTTTTCACAAGCTTGACTCGAACCAGCACTTCTTTCTTTCTTCACTGTAGGAGAACTTCCTGATCCCGGCTCGTGAGCACACTACTTTTCTTACACAGCTGATCTTGGACTTGCAAAGACTGATTGCAACCGGTCTACCTGATTAGCTATTATTCCTCTACCCCGGAGAGAGAAGGCTCTTCAAGCAAGGCTGACTGAATAAGTGGGAAATCGAATATCTAGAGTAGATCCTATTCTAGATGGATTAGAAACCTTACCTTAGCGTGATTCCATGCCTGACTTGCCCTCCTGAGAGTAGGCTCTGCCGGTAGATGCGGAAATTCGGGATTTGTTTCCTACATCCTATTTTCCTTCCTAGCCGTCAATTTCATTTCAAAAGTTTGAGGAAAAACAAGTCGGCTTTTTCAAACCCTGCTGCACGAGATTCGGTGGAAGTAGGGATTTAAGCACAGTTCTTGTGATTGCGCTTTCCCCCATGATGGGATTTCCCTGGCTAGTCTAGATGCCCCTGCCCTGCGCTTGGTAGGTGATCCATGCTAAGAGAATGAAATTAGGCCAGGAAGGTCTCGCCTGCCGAATCCTTTGGGCATCCATATAGCAGATCTGTGGGAAACAAGACTCGAAGCAGGCAATTACTATTGCTAAAGAAATGCTTATCTCAGGGCTAACAGGAAAATCCCGAACACCGTCTTCAATTTCAATAGCTGCTGATTCGAGAACAAGAACCATGGCATTCGATGCAGCCTAGTCTTCCACCGTCTTTGTCCTAAGAGCTGAGCCAATAGCTGCGCATTCAATAGCAGCAGCAGGGGATTCTCGGCATTTGAAACTTACTCCCTCCTCGTACATTTCTATTAGATGCTTGAATATCGGCAATCCGAAAGTGCCACACATGGGGACGTCGGCATTCTGATCTTACTTTTACAATTGCTTTAGCTGCTCCGGTATCGGCAGCATTCACTGCTTTATTCCTCAAGTCAGTGCCACAGTTGATGATTCAATTCCTCCTCCCCCGGATCGATCCCCTTTACTTTAGCCAAGGAAAGCTGTTCAATCGCTTCTACCACTCCTACCAGGAACATACTTTCTAGTTCTGGCTTGTGGGGTTGACCTTGCGCTAGATGAAAAAGATAAGAGTTCTACAGCAAGAATATGTCAGTCGTCTTGTGGAAGGCTTGTGCCAGTAACTCTGCCAAGGCATGATCCCACTTTACTTAGTAGGGCTTGAAAGGCTTGAGGGTCTGAAACCAGATTATTCACGCTATCGGCTTCCTTAAGAATATACTTACTCCCAAGTCTCATTCTTGGCCAGAGAACCAGGCGGCCAAGAAAGCTGCAAATCTGATGGTATTGGCTGTTAGACGCTCTTCAAGATAAGGCTTCCTTTCCATCGACTGATTGAACTGAACTCCCATAGAGATGGATGACTAACTGCTCCTAGAAAAAAAGCTATACATCAATGGTAGAATTCACTCCCCAATGCCATGACTAAGAACGCTTATAGCTTCACTAGTCTTCCACTAAGTTTACAAGCCGTTCAACTACTGTAATTTACTTCCAAGATCTCAATTTCGGAGTTCACAGGGAATGTGGGTAAGGTGAGTGAGTCATACAATTTCGGAGTTCACAGGGAATGTGGGTAAGGTGAGTGAGTCATACAATTCTGGTAGTCCCTAGGCTTAAGGTAAGACTCTGACTCTACAAGTTCGTCTATCGGCTCAGGTAATCGTTAGATTTCTGATTCACTCGACCTATTTTATACAATACAGTTGCTATTGAGCTTCTTAGCTAATCTTTTGATTGAGCTACTTCGCCCGCCCACGTACTTATACTTATCTTTAAGTAGTAGCTGCTCGTTCCTAAGCGAAAGATATGAGCTATATCGATGACAGGAAGAACAAGAGATCGACGAAGGTTTGAAGACGCGTGAGAGCTGCTTCGCTCGTTATCCGTTTAAACGCTTAGCTTCCTTCCCTTCCTTTGAGGGAGAGTTCGATTCCAAAGAAATGAATGAACCAAGCTTCATGCCATAGCCCCTTCTTTCCTACCTGAATCAAGGAAGCCAAACCCTCGTGCCAAAGAATGCGAAATGGAATGCCCTATTCCTATACCTCAAAACTCTTCCTGCGTACTTGACTCCAAAGCTTTTGGCTAGGCTTTCAGCCTTCTCTTCTCTGATAGTTCATTCCACCGAAAACGAGTTCCTGTATTCAACGTAAAGTCAACTCTTTCATCTCCTATTGCTCCAGCTCCTAAGGAATGAGATTAGCTTGATTACGCACCTGATTGACTCTTAGTTACTGAAAGCGCTGATGAACGATCTTCCTTCTTTTAAGATGCAGCTCGGATTCCTTCTTCGCGGCTTGAAGCTTAAGGGCTCTCGGAATTCCCTTTCAAGCTTTCTCGAGTCACCCTAACGTAACGGCTAAGAGAACTTGGCTTACTTCTTACTTCATGCCATACTGAGAGTTATCCTGTCCCGAGAGAACTCGGGATGAGCTCTTAGCAATTAGTCAGTCCGGGTCCAGCGAGTCTTGCACTTTCAGACCGGTCCTTCAAACAAAGGCTTAGTAAGCACAGATTCCCTATAAATCTCAATTTCCTATAAAGAAAGATTGAATCTCTTCCCCAGAATTAGAATGCTTTCCTTAGCTAATACTGATTGATTCACCGCATCTTCTCGTTCATTACATTAGGAGATCTAACCAAGCACTCGAAATGCGACATTGACTAATGAAAGTAAATAAAAAGCCAAACCTTAGAGTTCGCTGCCGGTACAGTGCCTATTCCCTATTCCTTATGACTTCTAGGCCTCTTCTAGGCTTTCTTTAGGCAAACAGAACCCCCGGAACTGCTTTTCTCTATTCCCCCTCGGATCACTTCAACTCCCTTTGTCTCGGGATCTACTCAATCAATGATCTTGAACCACAGCGAAATGCTTCCTTTCTGGCACGCCAAAGCAAGGTAAGCGATCTATTCTATCTATTCTATTTCCCAAAGTCGAATGCCAAAGCCTACTGAGCCAAAGCTTCATGCCCGACCTTGGATCTTGCAAACAGTAGGTAGACCAACTGAAGCAAGGACTAGTGAAGCAAAGACTAGCAGCGGATCTGGATCTGGAACATCGGATCTTGTTCACTCTGACACCGATTAAGGATCAACTTCGAATCCAATATCAGTCCTTCTAGGTTCAGACAAGGTTGCTCTGCTTCGCAACCAGTGTTTCAAGTGCCAATCCCAAGCTCTTCAACGGCAGCATTCCAAGCAACCCTAACCAGCAGCAAAGCGCTTCCTCGAAGGCGAAGTAAGCACCGTAGATAGATATAGTGTAAGCAAGCAAGGGGGCGAAGCGGTAAGCAAAGATCAATTGAGAATCTAAGGATAGGTTGTAAGCTACGAATCACGAGTTATGGGTTATGGGTTCAGCTCTTTCTTCTACGTACAGGATTATATCCCTTCAAACCAACCTGCCAGTGCTCAAGTAAAGTAGAAATAGGGTGGTTAGGGAGGGTCGATCCATCAACGGATCCAACAACAGATCAATCCTCAAGTAATCAACGGAGAAAGAAAAGAGTATATGACTAAGATCTGTCTTTTGATGCGGGAAAATGAGGCAAAGAAGTCAGTGCATGCAGGCTCTTATGATTAGTAAGAGGAAGGTAAGTTTACGCTCTTACGACCAAAGGAAGAGGCAGCGAAAGGTTACTCTTTTTCGCAGTTTGAGTAGGTGCTTTAGCTCGAAGCATTATTCTAGGTAAAGGGATTAGTCCACTTTCAGCAAAAAGGTTTCACGCAGTCTACAAGGTAAGTAGCTCTCGTAGGAAGAAGTACTCAAGAGCCAGGCAAGGAAGAAAGTATCCGTATATAAGTAAGGAGGGCTTTTCTCACATGGAGATGAAACCCTAAGGAGATAGATAAGATAGACAGCGCTCAGAAAGCGAAATATCGAACCAGGCCAACAGGCTTGATGAAATTCAGAAGGTTGAACGGTACTCAAGATTCAATCGAAAAGCATAGATATTTTGTAAGCAAGCTAGGTCGATTACCGGGTGCGAAGCGCCGCAATCCATGTTGACTATGATTCCGACCCTGCAGTGATAGCATGAGGGAGTGTATCTAGTATTGAGTAGAACATATGCCGGAGTTTGAATGCTAGGCTGTGAAAGCACCGTAACGAAACAGGTTTGAAACGGTCCTCAACACCAAATATAGATTTGAAGGATATGTTCTACGCTACGAAAGTCATTTTTTCACTCCTTAGATATAAATAATCAGAAAAGTCTTTTATCATCCCGTAACCTAAGCAATTTCAATATAGAATTAGATGATGAAAGGTATAAGGAAATGTGCAACATATTGAATGGGCTTCAGAAACAAGGATTTCAGATGTCTCCTAAATGTAAATGAAGCTTTGCAAGTCTTCAAACTCCCATTCACTCATAGAAAGGAAGTCAGACTATGGGTTTCTTATTGCCCACTGGAATTTGACTCACTTTTCTCAGATTTGGTTTATGCCCCGGCGGGAAACGAAGCAACCTTGATTTGATCCGTGGGTCAGATCAATTCCTTTTCATCCCCAGTTTCCACAGATGGAGGGGCGAACTCCTCAACAAAAGAGGTGGCATCTACTTACTTTGGATACTCACTCAGGCCTAGCAAGGAAGGGCAAATACTGAAACGAGTTTGAGCGGATCATCCAGGTCTTCCTTCTTGGCCTTGGAAGTTCCAGGGTCTATCTTTCTAGTAAGGCTGGACGTAATATCCACTTCCCCTTGTGGAGTGAAGTGGGATGTTCAAGGTACAAATAAAAGTGAACCGTAGGATCTCGTCTTACTTACCACACACCTCTAGTCCGTCAAAGCTAAAAAATCCTCCTGCCCCGGCTACTAGACCAGCTCTGTCTCCATTAGTTCTAGTTTCAGTGCCAGCAACGTAGCCATCTCATTCAAAAATCCAGCTACGTTTAAGTCACCATCTACATCAGTGCCAGAGAGAGCTTCGGCTTCTTACAAAGCTACTGATACCGCACAAGGAAAAAATTCCGTCACATCCGCTGGGTTTAGCAATCTCTGTTATTGGACAAAAATATGGCTATGTCCCTTCCTCTGGATATGAAAACTAGTAGTCTTGCTGTGTAGATCGGTTCCACTTACGTCTGGGGAGAGTGAAGAGCCTTCTGCCGTCTTCCTTAACGCAGTATTCCTTTAAGCCTTATCCATCCCAGGAGATGCAGATGATGGAAATGGAGCTAGAGAAGATATAGGAGAGCGCGATGGAATAGCTTTCTATGGGGAAGGTGATGTCTTATAAGGACTAGCCCTCTAGCCTTCTTGCCTTCTAGGAGATGATAAAGCAGTCTTAGTCCCATCATCACCCAACGTTATACTTTCTGCTCTGTCAGCAGCATCGGATACAGCAACTGGAAGCGAACCTCTCAGTAAGCCTTGAAGAGCGAATTGTCTTAGGACGACTTGCTTCCTTCTTGCTTCTTCCTTCTAGTAAGGTTCTGGTTCTGTCTTTCCTTCTTTCTTTAGGGACCTCAAGTGCTACCTATTTATCGGTTATCTTTTGATTCATTCCTTCCTTCAGGCCTGGTTTTGAAGAAATCGAATAAGGGAGAAGACTGTTACTTAGCTAGAAGGCCAATAGCCGTACCAGAAAGCTGTCCCCGGAACAACCAGACCCACCACCATTCACTGCATTGGTCCCAAACTTCTTTTTTGATTCAGGGAGCATTTCCTGGTCCACACCTTGGAATTTGAGACTGGATATCTTAGTAAATTGAAGAAGTGCTGGGCTCAGACTCAGCTGTGATCAATCTTCCTTGAAGTTCGATTAATTTTCACTAGATAGAGGGGAAAACTTAGTTCAACCTCAATACCGAAAGTAATGGTATAGGAAGAATCCGAGGATGAGAATGAGGAAGTAGAGAGCAACCAATCTTCTTGTAGTGGAGTTGAGACCTCTTCTTTATATCTTTCGATATCCTCGATTTCTCTTTCAGCCAAAGGTCTTCGAATAGGAGAAGAAAGGCAGAGGTGCCTTCCTGTCAAAGCATAGTTCTTATCCTTCTGGTAGCCAATCAGAATGAACCCAGAGCTATCAGTGACATCAGCCTTGGAAAATGGATAAATGAGCCTTGCTTTACTGACCTCGCACCGAGTAAGTTTGGCCTTTGTCGACATCGTCCTGGTCCACCCCAAAAAGGTCAATCGAACAAAATCTAAGAGCTCTCTCTTCCTTGATAGAGCCGTCGGATTCTACTACCTCTTACCGGTTTACTGATCACATGCTGGTTATCAGAGTAGAAGCTGTATCACTAATAGCGGATGTTTGAACATCTTTAGGAGTTGAGTAACAGCCCATCATCTCCTTCTTCAATGAGAGAGGACGTAACCCTACACGGTATGGTTTGTTACGGCACGGCTCGGAATAGCAAGGTATGAAGTAGTTGATGTGATATCAAAAGTGATAGATTGGTAAAGTGTTCATAGTATGGGTATGGAGGAAGCAGCCGAAGCGGATGCCTAAAAAGAAAAAGTAAATCCTTCTGGTGTGGCTTAACATTAGGAAGTTCTTCTAGAATGTGCTTTTAGAGAGGCTATCGTTGATCTTGCTCTTAGCCGCTATTCGGCTTAAGTAAGGGAAGGTTGAATCAGAGTCAGTCCATTCATTCATTCCAGTCCGTCCTTCCAAGCAAAGAAGCGAAGGAATAGCACGTTTGTGATCTAGTTCCTACCTTCTAGCACTCCAAGTGTAGTTGCCAGTGTAGCAGTAGTTCCTTTCTTTTCAAGCCTTGCCAGCTGCTACTTTTCTTTCTAAGAAAGTCCTTTACAGGATCGAGCGTAATAAGTGTAACGTGTTTACCAGCAGGACTAACTCTTATTTCAAGTCAAGGCTGTCTACCAGTCTTACTTAGTTGTATTCATTCTGTCCTAATCAAAAGGATCGACTTCTCTGGGGTGTGACAACTCCTTCTCATGAATAAACTGTCTGCTTAAGACAGTCGAGCGTGATAGGCTTGCAAAGCATAGGCTACGCAGCCTTGTTCACCGGAAAAGCATAAGATCCTTGATTGAAAGGGAGTTTTGTTTACCAGACAGCTTACTGTTCCGGGAAAGCGAGAGATCTCATTGTCCGAGAAATGCTCTTTCCTCTAGCGGGATCAGACTTTCCACAAGATAGCATCCCGTAATAAGAGAAGGTCCCTTAGTCTACCCGAAGGAAAGTCAAGATATAAAGTTGGTACCGGCATGGTTAGAGGATTCGAACTGGCAGGATTGGTTTAGTGTTAGCAATTAGCATAAAGCGGTTATGCGACAGCTTGAAGTTGATAAAACTTCGATTCTAAATCACCGAATCTTGCATCCAACCTCGGTCTTTTTTTTTTTTGCACAACACAAGGGATGCGGTTAGTTGAACCGATTTCAAAGGCTTGATAAAGCTTTCGCATGACGTACGCGTGGGAAGGTTAGCAAGGGAAGGAGAAGACGAGGGATGTTTAGTGCTATGGTCTGGTGGAGAACTTGGATGAGAACGTTGGAGGAACAGAACTCATTGTCTCGCTACGCTTCGATGACGCTACAGATGTTGAGTCATAAAGATGAGGGGCAAATGAAGGGCCGGCGAGGTCACTTTCTTATCCGAAAAAGAATGCCACTAGTTCCACTATCAGCTTGCTTCTCCTAATGCCAACACCAATCTGAAGGTCGTTTACGCGCTTAACTTGCATTGGCAACGTCGGCCTATCTATATCCAACGTGAGAGACCAATTGCCTTAGTTAGAAGGAAGGCGTTCTCGAGGCATAGCTTTCTAAGTAGAATCCGAAATCCCAGCGATTACCAGGTGACCCATTAACTACTCTTTCTGACAACTGCTCAGCTTCCTAGGTGCCGTGTGAAGCTGCTACCCGGAAAGACCAATCAATGGTTGACTCTGAAATGACACGTTGAAAGTCTTGTAAAGGAAGAAAAAGCGCTGCTATTCTCTAAAAAGAACCTTCCTTCTATTCCTTACGTCAAGACTCTTCCTAGTTCGTGCTACTTTAGAATACATCTACACCGAAGGAAATATTGAATTTAATTGTCCTTCCTGGCCATGAAAGAATACCCCAATATGCCTTCAAGATAAGAAGTAAAACAATCAAGGTAGGGATTGTTGGCTTGGAACTATAGCAGTCTCCCCTCATACACCGGGAAGGCTTCTAGCTTCTCTGCCTGAAGGAGCTTTTGGCAGTGAGTCGAAAGTGTTAGTGAGAAGCCCTCTCCTATCTAGGACTATTTCCACTCTTCTCTGAGTGCCTTCAACAGTGCTTAGGTAGCGCTCACTGCGGGATAGTCAGCTTACTTTATTATTCGAGAGCGGGGAACTTCCCTTCAATAAGCTTGTTAATGCATATCTGCCCGCATATGGAAGTAATTCCATTCTTCTAACTTAACTAATGTTAAGGGCAGGCAGACACTTCTCTTCGTTAGACAAGGCAAGGAAATGCCTTCAAAAGGCATTATGTGATTGGCCCCATTTACTGGTTGTCCTTCTTCACTACAATCTTTAAAGCCTTCTTGAAGAAGGACCTCGCCAACTTATGTTGTTCCT
>CAOJBJ012177166.1:0-10549 GCA_948291685.1 Euphorbia celastroides | reverse complement strand
AACAATAATATTGTTTTGAGTTAGAAGTTTTAACTAATCTTAATTAATCAGTGCAAATGACTAGATTATAATGTCTAAAATTATTATGTATTATTAAATATGAAAAGTATGTGAAAACAATTTTTGAGGTTCCGACCAGACCCGAAATCTCTGTGACTTATGCAACAATAAAGAAGGATAAAAACCGAAAATTGAAATGGTAAAATAAAAACAGATATCCGAGAAGACTTTGGAGCACAAAATGGGTTAAAAGATTCCCAATTTGAGACAATTACACTTAGGGGTGTGCAAACGGTTCGGATATTCGGTTTCTGAACCGAACCAAACTGAATTATTAATTTGGTTTGGATATTTCATATAATCGGTTTGGATTGGATAATGAAAATTTTGCATTTCGGTTAATTGGTTTGGATCGGATATTTTTTTGAAAAATCCGAAGAAACCAAACCAAACCGAAAGACATGTAATATAAATTTTTATGTATACGTATGTATATTAATAATATAAAAAATTATATATGATATAAAATATATATGATGTTATGAAATATTTTTGCATGGTCCATTAATTACTGACGATCCATTAGTTAATGATTTTGGTTTTTACTTGTAGTATTCGTTTAATCTTTTGGCTCAATTTTTTGTAAGTTTGATACTTTGTTAATATAAATTAATTTGGAACGGATTGGGTTTTAACCAAACCAAATTATTTATTTAGGTTTGGTTAGGTTCAGTTTTAATATTATTCGGTTTGGTTCGGATAAAAAAATTTTACTTAGTCGGATATTGATTAATTAGATTTGGATTGGTTTGGTTCGGTTTCGATCAAATGCTCACCCCTGATTACACTTTCAACAGATTAGATTTTGGATTTAATTGAAGTGTCAATGGACACTTTTAGGCTATTAACCTAAATTGTCCAACCAGACAACATAAACAGTTTGGTCTAAGTAGAAGTTGTTTCCTAGTATAGCCCAAGCTGATTAGCTTGCTTTGGTAAGATGACGCCATTGGTGTGACCGTACAGGACAAATAGTGGAATTGCTGCTTCCTTCTTTCTAATATTCTGCTTTTTTTTTTCTCTCGGTAAATCTTAAGCTTTGTTCTAACTGTATTTAAATTTAAGTTGAATTGCAAAATGGTGTATATGGCGAACTTTGCAGGAGAAAATTAGGCTAAATGCATCGATAGTTGTCAGGTTTCGTATATTGCATCCTAACCTCTAAAACACTTTTCCCTGCCCCTTCAAAATTGCAAAAAGACATTTTGCCTTCAAATTACACATGTCCGTTATAGTTTGAGGCAGAAAATTGTGAAAGTGATACGTTGAAGAAGATTAAAATTGCTAAAAGTTATACATGGGTCGTTCAAATGATAAATCTATGCACATTCAAAAGACACTGAAAAATATTTGAAAAGTCACCGAGGACGGTTTTGGGCCAAGTCTTTATGCATTTGCAATATTCAAACACGAAACTTTTTTATAAGATGTCAATTTTAACACGCTTGATGACCACTTTCTTATAGCCAGTTTAGGAATTTTTTCCTTTAAAACTTTATTTTGACGTTTTTTCTACGAATAACAATTTTTAGTTTTAGAAATGCAATTTTAGCAATTCTAATCAAAATATATTGTTAAAAGTTAAAATATGTGGTGGTATAAAATATTTGTTACACCCACTTTCAGCACAACAACTACTGCATAAATCGAAACATATTCTTAGCTTATTTGTCTGTTGGGATTTGATAGATGTGAAACTCTACAGCAAATGTGTTATATTCCCACGCCTCGATCAATACATCATCAAATCAATGTAGGCCGTCCACTTTCCTAATGGGTCCCATTCAATTCAGTTCTTGAGCCCCCAATCGGCCAATCCAGTGATATATTCTGAACGTGAACATGAGATATGTTCTTATAATTATTCTAAAAATTAACTCTTATGTTTCAAATTTCATTTAATGATAACAGCACAAGTTGCTATATTGAATGGCGTTGAATCTGCATGATGAACTACAACAGAAATATGGGTAAAACTAAATTTTAGTGATTTGGGTCTGCTTTTTTAAGCCGTTTTTTTTTTTAAATTTCATTTTGAAGTTTTTTTTTAAAAATAGTATATTGTAGTTTTGGAAAAGTTGTTTTGATAAATCTCAATTGTTGATATAAAGGATCAAAATACACTGTCAAAATAAAAAAAAATGATGTTATATGAAAAGTTTGTGATACCAACTTTTAAAAACAACAGTTCTGATAACAATGCCAAATAAATTTTTAACAAGAATTCAAAAGAGGAGTTGTCAAAATTGCAAATCTAAATGTACAAAATTTATCGACAAAAATCCGATAATAAGTCTCGTTTCCTGACTGACACGTCAATAAACATGACAACCTCTTTTTTTTCCGACGTGTTTGTCAGAAAACAAAATTATCTCGTTTGTTTTTATCCTTCCATGGTTGGAACAACATCATAAGGGTATTTGTTTTCTAAAGGAATGTTAGTAATATTATTACATAGCATTATTTAGTATCTTACTCCAAATAAATAGGCTTAACATGTAATCATTCAACATGAGAAATTTTTTTCTTTTCTAAACTTATAAGATTTTGATTTGTCATCTCATGATTCTGCCTCCACCTGTGTTTTTCTGTTTTACTTCTAATAGTTAACATATTGATGATAAAATCTGGCAGAATTATGTTTCTTGCAACTTTATGTAATTGATCTTCGTTTGATAGCTTGTCATTTTGTTAGGTCGGCTACACTAACACCTTGTTTTCTTCAACTTTTAAAACTTGAACTGAACTGAATTTAACTGAACTGAAATTAAATAAACTTAATTTGTTTACATTACTTTTTCAATTAAAATTAATGGACGTGACTTGAACTAAACTGAACCGAACCGTACCAAATTGAAGGTGAAGAGAACAGGATGCCGAATCAAATAGAACTGAACCGAAAATCAAAATAATAAATATACAATAATCTAATATCTAAATTAAATAATTTAGGTTCGATATGGACTGAACCAACAAATTTAAGTTCGGTTTGATTTAATTTACTAAAAAGATCGAGACATATCTTCTTCGCTATTTTTCTAAATATCACTCAATATGCTCCATAGTTACTTTTTTCTTTTACCTTTTTCCATCCCAAAATATGAGAAAACATATTTTATAAAATAGTTTTTGTTGAAGTGTTTTAAAACTATCGGAGTGTGATTACAAAAGAATAATGAACAAGAATATGATTTTTTTATAACATGTTTATAAATAACTTGACTAGGTTCGGTTTTTATTAAGTTTTTTACCATTGGAAACGAAAACTGAACTTAAAACCGAATGAACAACATATAAGAATCAATTACCGAACTTAATAATTAAGTCCAACCTGATTCGGTTCCACTCAATTTTCAGGTCCAGTTATTTTCATTGGGGTTTTTCGCTCTCTCTTACATTAGTATAAAGTTTTTTTTTTGATGAAATTAGTATGAAGTTTTTAGTTGTAAATAGATGCGAGACAATTATTTATTCGAACATGGTTAAGAACTTCACTCTTTTGAGTTATCCAATAAACGATCTTTTATTTCCATGATTACCAAGCATAATTTCTTATTGAAACAAAATCTTGAAATTTCCAAGACAGGATTTACATGATTAATTAATCAAATTATAAATAAGCACAGTTATTTTAGCAGTGAAGAACAAAGTACACGCAGCTTTCGATTGCTTAAGTTCAAAATTCAAAGTAATGTTTTGTAAAGTTACCTCTTCCCTGAAATATAAAATTTTCAAAATTAGTCATGAAAAGGGTAAAAGATCAAATCCTTTGTAACAACATGAGAAATTTAAAAAATGGCAGAGAATATTCAGAAATTCAGAAAATCAGAAAATATTTAAAGCAAGATTTAGTTATGGGCTTATGATATATCAGTCTCCCCTGGGGTGAATTGTAAAACAGTGAACGACAACTTTGAATAAAACCCCTCAATACAATCGGGGTTAATTCCAGTTATATACATTAGGGTTTACACAAGAGTAATTACATAAACACCCTTAAACAATATTATGTATACACATTCTATCATCCCCCTGCAACTTGGTCCGCAAAAGACGACGTGAGGTTGAAAGAGGTTTGGTAAGCACATCTGCAACTTGATCGTCTGTGGGTATGTATCGAACACATGAGGCCTTGGAAGCAACTCGCTTACGGACAAAGTGAAAATCAAGTTCGAGATAATTCGTGCGATTATGAAATATCGGGTTGGCAGTCAAGTATGTTGCACTGAGATTATCACACCACAAAACATGAGTTTCATGAAGAGGAAGGCCAATATCTTGAAGAAGTAAGCCGATCCAACTAGGTTCAAATGTCGTTGTGGCGAGAGCGCGATGTTTAGCTTCTGTAGACGAACGGGAAACCGTACGTTGCTTGTTTGAGCGCCACGATATCAAATTACTTCCATGATAAATGGCGAAACCTGATGTGGATCGTCGATCATGGGGGTTTCCAGCCCAATCACTATCAGAAAAAGCTTGAAGATGTATTTGACTTTGTGAATCATACCGAAGGCCATAGACGGGTGTATCCCGTAAGTACCGTAAGATCCTTTTAAGTGCTTGCCAATGTGACTGAAGAGGAGACTGCATGAATTGAGCTACCTTATGGACCGCAAAAGTAATATCTGGGCGTGTAATGGTCAAGTATTGGAGACCCTCAACGAGGCTCCTAAAAACTATAGAGTTAGCAAATGGCGGGCTGCCATTTCTACTCAATATAACCGCGGGGTTGGCTGGTGTTTGAACACCTATGCAGTTCACCAAATCTGCCTTCTATAACAGATCAAGAGCATACTTGCGTTGATTAAGAAACAATGAGTTCCCTTGACGTTGTAATTCAATGCCCAGGAAATATTTTGCCGGTCTAAGGTTTTTGATGGCAAAGGTAGATTGAAGGAATCCGATGACTTCTGCCTCAAGTGGAATATCATTGCACAGAACTAGTAAGTCATCAACATAAATAAGGCAGAAGTTGAGTGAAGATCCCTTGCGAAGCCAATAAAGGGAGGTGTCTGCCTTAAAACCACAAAAACCAAAAGTCTGCAAGGCCTGAGTGAGTTTCTTATGCCACATTCGGGGAGATTGTTTCAAACAATACAGAGACTTCCTGAGAAGACAGACATAGCCCGAATGAGCTGGATCAGTAAAACCAGGAGGCTGTTGCATGTAGACTGGTGTATCCAAATCGCTATGGAGAAAGGCATTGGAAACATCTAGATGAGTGATAGTCCACCTATAGGAGACAACAAGAGAGAGTAATAGGCATATGGTGGTCGGTTTAACCACTGGGCTGAATGTGTCGAGAAAATCAACACCAGGGCGCTGATGAAAGCCCTTGGCAACAAGACAAGCCTTATGACGTTTAATAGTGCCATCAGAATGTAATTTTGTCTTGAATACCCACTTGCATCCAACTATATTTAAATGAGGTGGAGGAGGGACTAATGTCCATGTACCATTAGTAATTAAGGCATAATATTCATCCACCATAGCTTTGCGCCAACATGGTGATTTGGAAGCCTCTATATAGCATGTAGGGTCACGAACCTCAACTTTAGTGGCATATGTAAGAATATTTGGCGGTGGAGGCAATTTTCTCGTGTCTTGTCTCGTCATCATAGTTTTTACGGGAGTAGGTTTATGAGTAACCCGAGATCGCTTTAAAGTAGTATCCGAACGCTGCAGGTCAACAACCAGAGAAATTCCAAGGGAAGGGTGTGATGGGTTGGGATCGTCGATGGAGGGATTGGGTATGGTGGAAGTAGGATTGGGCCGAGTGGGTGAAGAAATTGCATCGGTGTTCGGACTAGGAGCATTGGTCTGTAACAGTGGGTTTTGAGTTGGGGTAGGAGATGTTGGTATGAGAGTAAAAGGAGGACTGGTCGGAATGTGAACACCAGGGTAGGAATCGATAGGAATAGTAAGAGGCGATGAAACACGATTACACAACCCGGATATGGGAACACCTGCTCATCAAAAACAACATGTCGTGAGACAAAAAATTTGTGAGCAACAGGATCAAAGAAACGATACCCTTTATGGCTTTTACTGTAACCTAGAAAGACACACTTGCAAGATTGAAAATTGAGTTTATGACTCGAGTAAGGGCGTAACCATGGATAACAAAGACATCCAAAAGCACGCAAAGAATTATAATCAGGGATGGACTGAAATAAACAAGAGAAAGGAGATGAGCCACGAAGAATAGATAAAGGCATTCGATTAATCAGATAAATAGCAGTGTTAAAAGCATAAGACCAGAATTGCATGGGAAGACTCGCTCGATGTAACAAGGAAAGACCCGTTTCAACAATATGACATTGTTTTCGTTCCGCTGCTCCATTTTGTTTAAGAGTGTGTGGATAGGACATCCTGTGATGGATTCCTTGACCAATTAAGTATTTTTTCATTGCAACAAACTCACCACCTCCATCAGATTGAAAGGTTTTAATAGGACGTCCAAAAAACTTCTCAACGACAGCACGAAATTTGATAAATGTATCAGGCACTTCAGATTTGCGGTGCAAAAAATAGATCCAAGTATATTTGTTATAGGAATCATAAAGAAGCAAAATAATAGGAAAAACCATCATCAGATATCACGGGTGCAGGTCCCCAAACATCAGAACAAATCAAAGCAAAAGGTTCAGACACGATTATATCAAACAAAGTAAAAGGAAGTTTGTGGCTCTTACTAACAGCACAACTAGAGCAAACATGAGACGAAGTCTTATTGGACAAAAAACTAATATTATTAGAAGTCAAAATACTACGAACTACTGGATCTGCTGGATGTCCAAGTCTGTTGTGCCACGTCGACAGTGTCGTCAGATGACACCAAACAAGAAAACGACCACTGGAGGGAAGGGTGTACAGTCCACCTTTATTCGGACCTTTGAGTATCACCTGCTTGGAAGTCTTCACAACAAAAAACTTGTTAAAAAATTCAACAGAAACATCATTGAATTTGGTAAGAGCACTAACAGACACTAAATTTGAATTAGAGTGCGGAACATGTAAGACATTCGACAAGTGCAAAGACTTATTTGATGCAGGAATTGAAGTGGAACCAACATGAGAAATGGGAAGGGTAGTACCGTTACCTGGGTGAACTTCCTCGGGTCCAGTATATTCAGAGTGCAATTGTAGTGATCCCAAATCCGAAGCCAGATGATATGTAGCACCATTATCAAAAATCCACTGAGGTTTGGTTTGGGTAAGGGTGGTATGATGAGCTTGAGGGTGTCTCTGGTTATTAACCGGTGGCGACGAACACTCCTTTGAAGTGTGCCGAAATCCCTGACAATTGTAGCAACGAATTTCATTTGATTCAAGAGGGGCTGAATAGGATGGGTGACGGGAATAGCTAGGCCCTGAATTTTGCTGCATAAAACCCGTGGGATGCTGCTTGCGGGAGTGGTTGTGCGGTTGATGAGAACGGGACTGCCCCCGTCCTCACCCTCGGCCCCTGGAATTTCTCACTGTGTAATGCGCTGTGGGTGCATTGATATCACTCAGGACTGACATATCCCGCTAAGATGGCACTCCTCATTTAACAAAACACCAAGTAAATCGTTGAAAGATATTGTACGAGATGAAAATGAACGACATACATCCCGCAAATTTCCACGCAAGCCATCTAGAATTGAATCAACCAAATCATCTTCTATAATTGGAGATTGAAGAGCAGCTAGTTTATCCGACAGAAGATTTGCCCGCTGCATATAATCCAGAACTGATTCATTATTGCCTTTCAGAAGGCTATGGAGCTGTTGTTTCAGATCTCTGATTAGCGCCTTAGATCCTGACGCATATGCATTTTCCAATTTCATCCAAGCCTCCCGCGTTGTCCTGACTCCTACGACTTGAGGAAGGAGTGATGGGGAGATCGAACTAAGCAACCATGACAGAACCTGTTGATCCTGTTTATAACATACTTCATACGAATCCGGCCGATTTCCGGCAAGTCTCTCTGCTGGAATAGCACCTGTTCCGTCAACATGATTGAATAGTCCACATCCTGCCAACATCGGTTGTATTAGGGTTTTCAACAAAACAAAATTGTTCGAATCTAACTTAACAGGTAATTGATTAGAGAGAGACGGGGTTGAGACGGCTGTGGTGGATTCCGTCGAGCTGATTATGGTGGAAAGAGCAGTCGAAGTAGTGGAAGACGACGACATCATGGCAGCTAGCCTCAGTGCTCTGATACCATAAAACAGTGAACGACAACTTTGAATAAAACCCCTCAATATAATCTGAGGATTAATTCCATTTATATACAGTAGGGTTTACATAAGAATAATTACATAAACACCCTTAAACAATATTACGTATACACATTCTATCAAATTGTACTTTTTCTATCTTGTTACGTTAAAAAAAAGGGACAAATGTCAAATATAGTTGGGTCAATTTTTTTGAGATTATCAATGGATTCTTAATCAAAACTAAAATTAGGTTCGGTTCTAGAAGTAATTTGGCTTATAAATTTTGACATTTGTCTACTAAAATAATAAGAATAGGTGTTACGAAGGCCAACAAAGGCATAATAAATATAGGATGAATAAATTTAGATCTATAAACATATTGAAGGCAATAACTTTTGAAACTTTCTGTTTACTCTTAGAAGAGTTAACTTGTTTTAGCTTATTTTATAGAGCTTTAAATATATTAAAAAAATCCTAATTCAAACAATTTTCAGGAAATAAACTAAAATTTGACTTTCATTATCTAACATTTGGCACATTCAATGATGGAGTCAATGGTAGGGCCTAATTTGTTTAACTAATTAGATGTGCAACAAATAATAACAAATAATAGGTCGAACTCATTTTGATATCAACAAATTTTGTTTTAATGCATTCATTTGTTTATTTTTATTGATCATATGATTTTGTAATTTTTTTTCATTTTTATTATATTGGCTTATACTATTGAATTAATGTCAACACACTATATGAAAAAAAGGCAAAAAAAAACGAAATTATGTGCATTTATATTTATTACTCGGATAAGTTCCAACGTCGAAGTTATTATGATTTTTTTTTTGAAAAATTAAGGAAAAAAAGAGAATGAGGAACGATTATCACATTGATCCGTCAATTTGACTTGAAAGTCGACAGCAGTTATTATGAATGTTAAGCTAAGGATAGAATATTGGTATTCATTGGATTTCCTTCAGAGTGTTAAATTGTCATATATAAGTGTGTGACTTTTTAAATTTTTTTCCTTTCACGAGTTTTATTATAATCCTTTGATATAATTATGCTTTACTAAATATTCTATGTGTTGATATGTACGTGATATTTTAAGTTTGCGAAATAATGTTTTCTTTTTATAAATTCAGTTCAAGAAATAAATGAAATGATAATGTTAATATTGATAGCTAACATTGTTCTATGACAGCTGATTAAATAGTCGAAAAGAGTTTGGGCGTTTATAATTGTAGACATTCAGTAAGTACATTAAATAAATAATTAAGTAGCAATCAACTAAATAAGCACTAGCAATTTCAATATATAGTTATTTTGCAATTACTTGAGCATCAACAAATTATTTCAGTAACGTGTAAATTATCAAGGAATAAGAATATTTAGCTATTTTCAACCAAATATATTCGGTTAGTATAATGTAACGTGGGTAGAATTTCCACGTTCGGCACTTAGACACTTCTCGGTAATTATGTGCTAAGTAAGCCTTTAAAACAACTCGAAGTTGAGTAACGATGTGTGTAAGAAGAGATTAATGACACTCAAGAGGATTTATGGAGACAAGAGTTACAAAATATAACTCTTACTACAAAGGAACAAGGCTAGTACAATGTTGTGATGGAGTTATACAACTTTCCATGACTACAAAATGGAGAGGAGATGGGTATTTATAGATTTTTCCACCTCCTTAACATGTGGTTGTCATTTAAGTACAATAAAATATGCAAAATATCAAGTTAAGTCGGTTTTGCAAGGAAATATCTAGATATTTGTAGGCTGCAACGAAAAATCCAGATATGCAAGGGAAAATATCTGGTTAGCAACGGATTCTAGGCGTTGCTGGATTTCTGGCGATTCTTCTAGAGGCTTCTGGCAACTGTTCTTGGCATTTTGGCAATACTTTTCTGGGCTGGGCTAGAAATAGCGGACTGGACTGATTCTTTTCGCATTTTTGCACCTAGTTTCTGCCTTGTAGCCCATTTGTCACCCAAATTAAGCATGAGACCCTTCCTTAAATACTCGACATCTCACATGAGTCGTGCTAATCCTCGAGAGAGTCTCTTTAAGTTCATCACATTGTACGTTTTAGTACATTTCCCTCCTCGTGTGCCTTCCTTCGCACGAGAATCGCCTTGTCTTACGGGACATGATTGGCAGGACATCACATTCTCCCCCACCCGAATTCGTGACGCCCTCGTCGCGAGTGGGGCGTTGTCATGCCTTCGGTTGGATTGCTCCTTTCCCTTAGCATCGCGCTTTGGTTGAGCTCCAACTTT